>JAOPJD010000025.1:3551806-3565620 GCA_026167825.1 Papilio polyxenes | reverse complement strand
GATGCGCTCTCAACGTTCGAGCAGGCTGTAAACTAGGTGTTTGCGGCGGACTGGAAAAAGTGTTTAAAAAACTGGTTCAGACGCATGAAACTTTGTATAGAGGCTAGTGAAGAGTCCTTTGAAAAGATGTAATAAAAATATATTTACCTATAGAACATTTTTTTTTAGTGTCGCAAAACTTTCTGAGTGTCCCACGTATTTTGACACAGAGATTATATAGGTGGATATACATGTGATATGAAGTTATGATAGAAGGATCTTACGCCCTATTCAATTACACCAATAGCAAATACAGAATACATGCATATCGCAATTTTAGTGTTCCATAACTTCAATACGGGAAGTCAATATTGATTAACATGCATATTTTTGTAATCTACAGGACGTTAGATCAAAACTACACTATATACCATAATTATTTATATGAATAACTTAGAATCTGTAAAACACTTACATGATCGCTCTTGGCGTAATTTCCCTTAATCAATACACAAAGAAAGTGCCATAAATATTACAATGATATTTTATACATTGCTCAGTTTATAAGGTAACATATGTCGCCTCATTCAGGTTATACATTTATCAATGATTTATGGGACGCTCGATGTTTACGCTAGTTCTTGAAGTATATTAAGAATTTTCAAGAGCTAGTCCCGAAAATCATTTAATTTTGAAATACGTGCAACCTAATTTGTGACGAACTGCAAAGAGATAGTTTAACTTTTACATAGTTTTTTTTAACATTCGTTGTACGGAACCCACATATTATTCATGTTTCAATCGACATAGTGTTAGTTATAATTTAAGACGATAAAATACAATAATTAATGTATATATGATGATATTATATTATAATGAATTAATATTAATTTCTAACTCTATAAAATGAAATATATTCATGCAGGGACTCGCCTAACCTAGGTTGCCTTAGTTACCTGTTTTCCTTAAATTTCATATCATTAAGATGGTTCTATGAAGACAGATATATGAAGAGCCAGTGGTGACATAGATTGGTGTTGGCACGATGCTTTTAAATTGTTCTTACCTTCGATCATATGTTTTAGTATATTATTATTATTACACCAAAATATATGATCGAAGGTCCTTGGCCTAAAATATTTAAAAGTTTTGGCTATATGCGTGATATTCCGCTTTTCATTATAACTAATATAATATTTTGTTAACATAGATATTAAGTATATTAAAATTACTAGTAAACGATTCACAAGAAATACGCTGGCTCTGATAATAATCCTTCTACTTATACTTACTATTTGTATGAATAAATTATACGAAAAACATAGCAAGTATATAAAATGTAACTATTAAATAAAGGAATTTGTGTACAAGGAATTCATAAAAAAATATAATGAAACTACTTAAGTATTAACTGAAGAATGGATTTTGAGCTAAGAAATAAAATTTTATCTAAACGATGGCAACAGAAAATAAAATTATAACTTATAGATTACGTAATTTTCAGTCACTCACACATTCATTCTTTTTTTTATATTTCCAACTAGGTACATGCCTTTAAATTTCCCATAATCCGATCAATACATTTTTTTTCCAATCACAGTACCTCGATCAATCCAATATTGATTTTATATATTTTTTTTCACATGCATCAATGAATCAAACTTTTCCTAAATCTAATCACAATCGCTCAATTATAGTTTTACGTCAACACACATACACTTTCATACCAACTCTATACTAATCGAGATGCTATGCAATCCTTATAATTAATCCTTAAATTTTAAGAACACCATTGCACTATTATAGGATCAACTATTCTAGATTTTCATCTAGAATAGTGGATTCAAAATAGATTAGTAGCATTCATAATCTAACCGGAAAATTCCATTGTCATCATACTTGTATTGCCTTATCTCTAAGACAAAGACAAAAATTAAAATAGAGATGAGAGTATACAAGTAGTTTGCCAGTCGAAATCCACGGTAATATTTACAGATGGCAACTATTTTGCCTATATACAAGACTACAGAAGTCAATTTCGGCGGATATCTGACCTCGATATGATCACAAAATCATTTATTTGGGGACATTGGATCAGTTGTTACAATCCTATTTCGTATGTACCCCCTATACCTATTATCTAATTCACACTACATTCCCATAACCATAATTATTACTTTTTCAAAGGCATGATCGCACAATTCCACTGTCGAGACACTCATATTAACATATTGATGTCTGTTCAAAAAATAATGAGTAGTTCTCATTATTTTTGAACAGATTGTGATATGTTTTATACGAGAGTTTAGACAGTGGAAACTTACAGTTATATTTACACATGGCAACTAATTTGCCTATATACAAGACTACTGTTTTTTTTATTTATTCTTTTTTTTTTTATAAAATTTTGGGTGGCGTTCTGTCCTCTAAGATCGGGAGCACGAAGTTAGCGACGGCGGGTCGGGGCGATGTAAACAAAAGTACTAGGTACTCTGCTCCCGCTCGTTTCGTGCGCGTCGCTGTATTGTGCTATACATTTAATAACATATTATACCTTAAAAGAAACCCGATTAAATCTTTAAAAAGGATTTTAATTTATTTCATAACTCTAAAGTGTAATTTCAAAAGATATTGCGATTTTAAAACTGTACTACTTTTTTGATGGAATGTTTATTTTATTTGCCTTTGTACAATGCAACTGTTAGTAATTGAAACGTTTTCAGATGGAGTTTTATATCTTTCAGATCGCAAAAGTCACTTTTAACAGCATTGGATGTAAGTAAGAAAAATCTATTGCCGTTAAATTTGTATTGGCATATGTTATATTATATCCCTTCCAAGAAAATGTGAGTGACCCGTGAGAGGAACAATTTTGTACGTCACCTGCTGTGTAATCATCCTTCACCATACATCCTATATACAATCTCATTCATTCGTCATTCTAAATCCTATCGTAGACTAACAGTTGTCTTGTATAGAGACGATTAGTTGCCTTTATACAAGACAACTGGCACTAATTAAACAGATTTAGAGTGGAACCAAATTTATATATTTGATATTTTTGGATAAGATGTAATAATCCCTATTCGTACGTCACTCTTATCTATTCTAGTATCCTAATCCTTCCACACATCATCATCTGCACAATCTCTATTATTTATAGTTATCTAACTTTATTATTTACAGTTGGCAGCCAATTTGTCTATATACTACACTAATTAAACAGATTTCGGGTGGATCAGCTCCTTTATTCTCTAACAAAATTTTAATTACTGACTGGTATGAGCGTCAAAGTTGCATAAATGTAGTATTCTATTATATTTTCCGTTTTTTGAATTAAATTCAATAATTATTCCTAGTATATTAAATTATCGTATTTAAGTGGGCAGTTAATTTCATCAGAGAATACGGGGTCTAAATTCGCGATCACAAGTCACTTATTTGACTGATCGAATTGGGATGAGGTATTTTTATCCTTGTTTGTATCACCCTATATCTGTTGCAGACACAATAATAAATGTGGTAAGATACAGTTTTGGAATTACAGGATTTAAATCAACTGTAATCTTATGTACAATTTCCAATAAATCCTCCTTTTATTTTGCAGTATCTGTTTTTCTATCGACGGTCTAATATACTAGTGAGATGATGAAACGTAAAGAAAATCTCAATCAGCATCAATCTACGTATGATTTGACTACTTATTTCTAATATTAAAAACTAACACACACCTCTCATCCATCCCAACACAGGTACACAACATAAGAATAAGATGATTATATGAGATGAAAATCTAATCAGACACTGCATAATAATAAGGAGTCGTATGATGCCACATTTATTTTTATGTCCCGAAACTATGCTAAATATGTACAACTACTCGACTTAAATCTATTATTGCTCTGCGAGAACATTACGCACGTAGCTATGAACTGGTTAAATAAAAATCATAACGAACTGAAATGACACCAACTTACGCTATAGCATCGTGCATTAAGATTGTCTCGAAATATGAATCACGACATCTTCTGTTTGCGTGGACAGAAGATGTAGTCATATCATATTTCGATGAAAATGAGACAATCTCCATTTGAAAGTTATTATTATTCAAAATCTTTAGTCTATCCACTGGCTCATAGAAGACGATGTTATTCTTCGATATATCCGTGATGTTTTATTTTTTGTTGTAAATTCTTTATCCTAATTGTAGATGTAAATGTGAATGGGATTTTCAATTTGAATCCTACGAATCAGGCGAGGTGTCAGGAGGAATTTGAACAATATTTACACACTTACTAATTGTGAAATTCAAATATTAATATACATACTAGCGTTAGGGGTTAAGGATAGAATATATATACAGAAGTAATTCGGTACTTTTGGATCATAAATATCAGTTCACATGACTGATGATCCGAACGCTACAGCAAAACAAACACTCCGTAAAGTTCATCAATACTCTATTAAAATATCATTCTTATAAATTCATCTGTCATGTGATCGGATATGAAAGGCGTGATCGAAAAAACAAGAAGCTTAGGTTGATCGCTCTAGAGGATACAACTAACCTCTTAATGTATACAATCTTAACATTTAAAAGAGGATAAAAAAATAGGATTAGATTTTGGATATACAATATGGGGGTAAAATGACAACACACTGATTTAACAAATCGTGTATCCACAAAAATATACACCGGTGACAAGTTACAATAGTCAGTCGATGAGATCTACATACGTGGGATAAACGTTGGGAAATCAGAATCCTAGCATCTCACAACCTAGGAGACAGTACTTGAACCAAAGAATGTAACTGCGTCGATTACAGTAGCATCTACCGAAGAATGAATGCCACTCGGGTGTGGTAGAAATAGAGCTAAAGGGCGCTAGCTAGACAGCGCTGGGAATAGGCATGAAGATATACGCGTCGTCGACACGTAAAAGATTGACAGTGATTTCGACAGAACACGGGCTGACCTCCGAATAGCAATCACAATCCATAATTCCAAGACCGTCTATCTAAATTCACAAACCTAGCATACGCATTAAGGCTACCTACAAAGGCCACTCAGAGGTTTCACTGCCCGTGTAAGATAGATATAGATACAAACTCGTCTCTTGATATAATATACTATAAGCGTGATTTAATAAGTTAAAATGTTTAAAACTAGATATGATGTTTATGATATATGAATGATACATGTATCTTATAATAATACTGTTTAAAATACTGATTAAAAGAAAAGGCAGGCCAGCACTAGAGAAAAATCAACTAAAGCTAAACTTACATTCTAATTCAAGAAGCTCTCACAAGTTCGTTGATTTAATCTAGTATTGGCCAATGTAATAAATCTAAAATTTATGAAACGCCGTTTTTAAAGGACTGAGTCCAATATTTCTTATACGTTTCAAATTTCTCGAATGATAATATTCGTTACTTATTTGTTGTAAATAAGGTATACTCGTGTTTTATGTTACAAGTGTCGATAAGTAAGTGCATATCGGTTAAAAACCGATATGAAAAAAATGTTTGAAACCACATGTTGACACAAATATACAAATGCAAAGTCTAATGCAAAGGTAATGTGGTTTCTAAGTTTTGTAATATCCATAATCGAGGATAACGATATTCATATTTGGAATCCGTGACAAATGAAGGTGTTAGTTCAACGAATGAATGGTGGCTGATAGCCATAGGTCATACGTTCCAGGAAGCGATGCAGGTCGTAGAAACGCGGCCGCTGTTCGGGTTCACGTCGCCAGCACTCGTGCATGAGGTCGTAGAGCTCCCGGCGGCAACGCGGCGGTGGTGCTGCGGGCACCCGGGCACCGCGACCTCCACGACGCCACTCATTCGCGTTTGCTATAACCTACACCAACGATAATCACATATTAATTACACCGATTCCACTCTTACATCATGTAGCGAATGGCTTATCATATTGTTCAGGGAGGAGGAATAAATGTAACTGGTACTGACTACTTTTAATAGTAATCTTACAAATATTATAAATGCGAATGTTTAGATGGATGGATGGATGCAAGTTTGTTTGATGATATTTCCAGAACGGCTCAACGGATTTTGATGAAATTTGGCACGGTTGTAGAACATAGTCTGGAAGAACACATAGGCTAGTTATGAAGTTTTTTTTAATGCCGCGCGTACGAAGTCGCGGGCGATAGTTAGTAGAATTATAGAAAAGACAATGCAAGAAACCCACCTGGTCGTCATTCATTTCGTCGAACGGTTTGACGAGGCAATAAGTTAGTATTTCCCAGACAGTTACGCCGAATGACCAGACATCGCTTGATGGAGCATACGCGCCCTAAAACAAAAATAAGTCTTCTATTATATTTTTGTAAGTTATCACTCTGATGACCTAACCCTTATAATTAGCGTCGTTTATTTTAAACTAAGCGTCGTAGGAGCTGGGAAATTGTTAATCTTAAACAGCAAATAGCACATTGTCTTCCGAATGGCTGGCCGACACTGCTTTAAACTTCGAAAGTTGGTGCTTGGTTAGGATGGACTCGCCGCAAATTAGTTCTTCTATCTTTATTAGAAGACATAAAAGATCTGTCGTATTTCTGTTGCTTGATGTTTGAACAAATACATATCCAATGATATATCACTCTTGAAAGGTTGTAAGTAAAAACGGATATTCATAAATATCTGTAAAATAATTATAGTCAGTCAGGCAAAAAGTAATACGTACCATAAGCAAGCTTTCCCAAGCCATCCATCGTAACGGAAAGCGGCAGCCATCAGCCATCATATGGTAGTCGGTCACGAATTCCTCACAGAACATTGCGTAGTCAGATATCTTGACATGAAGTTCCTCAGTCACTGTTATATTGCTGTAAAATACGTTATTCGTTATACATTGTAGTTGACAAACTACATTCTTTTCCTACATTCTTCATCATGTTACAGAAACTTTTGCCTCTGCAACTTCTTTAACTCTACTTCCACGTCTGGATTTTGTGTATCCAATTTTAATCAAAAGATCTTAGCTATCCATGGTATGCTTAATTATGACATTAAAAGCAATGATATGGTTGAATATTAATGATTTTTCTTCAATGCAACACCGAGGACATGCAATTATACAGCAATATAAGTGTTACTTGATCACGACGAGTCTCTAGAATATTTGATCTGTAAATGTTGTTGTAATCGATGAAGGAGGAAGACAATTAACTGTCAAATTTGTTGGACCGTCTCCTATTCCTGAACGGGTAAGTTTGGGGGTTTGTCTGTCTTGCTTGGTACAACGAACGCGACGACGGCACAACTTACCGAGCAGCCAGATCTCGGTGTACTAATTCGAACGACTCCAGATACTTCATGCCGGCTGCTATCTGACAGCATATGTGAGTCAAACTGGAATAACTGAAAATGTGTTCCCATAATTAATTCTAATTTTCAAACTAGGCAACTAAGACTACTGAAAAACCACGTTACTACTACTTCGAAAAATATGTAACTACAAATTTAAAAAGATAATTCTGTCCTGAACGTTATTTAACGCGCTTAACGTTTAAAAACTAGCTAAATTGGAGATATTGATACATCAATTTTATGTCTCCCTCTTTCCTCTTTATTTGCATTTTATTAAATTGATATAAACAATAACCAGTAGGGGTCTTTCTTTAGAAGTGTAGCGTAGGAGCGTCTGATATCGCTCCATAATTTAATGATTAAATTGTTTTGCTTAATTTTTCCGTTTAATTCATTATTTAATTTTTGTTACCGGTATTTTTCCTTTTTTTATTAAAATTGCATGCGATCTTTACTTTTTGCGAATGTAATTAGTTATTAGTTTTAAATAGTTCTCTTTTTTTTATTATTAAATACAATATGTGAAACTTAAAAAAACTATGACAAAAATCCTCATTATGATACGAGTACACTTCATTATTTGGGTGCCCGTTTATTGTAGACGATATCGATAGGAATTTAGGGCTTATGCATACATAAGTACTAAGACAGTGTTTCAATTACATTTTAGATTAAACGTCGACCATTTATATGTCAACCATGGTGACATCCATATTATCAATCACCGGTTGTCAAAGGGTTAAAACACGTGTTCAACTGAACAGTGTCTAACTGTATTTTTACAGTTGTTATTTTGAAAGAATTTTGTTTTTCTTTGTGCTATTGTGCTGACTTATTTTTTAAATACATGGGATGTAATTTTTATTATGCAAGTGTTGTTAATTGTTTAAACAAACCCAGGCACTGAATAATCGACTGTAATGAACATGCATGTGTAATGTATCTCTATATAAATCCAATTCTTCTGTACGTGCTTGACACTAAATGAAAATTCATGACAATTCTAAATTGTTTTCTGTGCTTAAGCATTTAGATTTACAATTGAATCTGATAGAGGGTAGGAAGTAGCGCTGGCATCGAATTCCAGTGTTTTTTGCTGAAAATTATAAAGAACAACAGAAAAAGCGTAAGCCAAAGCCGCTAATAAATGGCAATTCAACTTTCATGCAAGAAAAACCTGGTGATCCGCTAGCGCTAAAGCTTTCCACTTACTTCAATTTCTTGTCCGTTTTCAGAATTGTGGGGAGGGGAGCAGCATCGCCGCGATCGAGGGCCGCGCATGGGGGCTCTAGCAGGCTCAAACCTAGCACTCTCGCGAGTTGAGGATGCTTGAGCCCTGCGCCCCATGTAGCTTCGCGGGCGAACGCCGCTCTGACGCACAGTTAATCAGTTATCAAACTTCTCATACTGCTATTTAAGACTATCTAGCACTAAGAGTAGCTGTCGTTGTGGACAGTTTGTCCGGAAATAATATTATGTTCAATAAACCTCACGAGCGTTCAATCATTGTTACCTATAATACATACATATATCTACTTGTAAACTTACTTGATATCGTTATGGCAGCCGCGCCAAAGCGTCTTGACAACCACACGCCGTCGGCGGCGGCCGCCAGTGCGCGGGCATTCTTCGTCGCTCAGTTCTTCGATGCCGTCGGTCTCGCATATCTGGATCTGTCGATAAAAGATTAGTTTTAGCAAAATTATGAATTATATAATATTTAATATTTATATAGACTTCATTCCACTTCGGACGTCTAAGACGCCTAGTCGGCGGACCCACATTCCCCTGGATTAATGAGGTGGTGAAAGGCCTTTGAGAGCTAAACTGCATATAGTGGATAGTGGAGTGCCATCCTAGTTAATTATTCCACCTGATAATATATCATCAGCAGCAGAAATATCAGCTAGTATAGGTAGTGACGTGTTTTTAAAGTGTTTCAACTTTGCCATTCGTTATCTAAGCAATGTGTCCATTTTTACCTTAACAATTGACTTTAGTTTTGCCAAGAATAACATCGATTTTAAGGTAAAATGATCTCTATATACTTAATCTCAATTGTTATAATGCGACTTATGATGCATTTTATTATTAAGTTTTTATTTATTAAAACCATGAAAACATTTTAAAGTTCGTAATTGTGTTTGCTAATTGTGTTGTTCTTAACTATAAGAGGATTATTTTAAACTACTTAATAGTGTAAGCCGAGCTTAAAGGGATTAGTAAATAATTAGCGTCTTTTAAAAGATATTAATGGTTTTTCAAAAATTTTCATTTTATATTCCATGGCACGCGTAGGCATTCCGGCAAAATAGTTCTTAAGCACGTAAATAGTGAGCGAGTAAGGAAAAAAATCCTGTATATTTCGCAAAAGCCTACTTTGGCCCAGTTTCTAAGTTTACCGAGCGTGCAAAATGGCTTTGCGCCTTGCGGATTTACAGACCTTGAGAATAAGCCAACTTTACAGTAAAGGTGGGTTGAGTCGCGAACGCTTATGTTCTCAGAAGGTTCGTTACTGTAAAAGGAAATTTACGTCGAGTAACATTTCAGCTGAGATTCCGGCTATTGTGCCATCTTGACTTTTATGTTTTACTGTGTAATGAAAAAAAATTAAATGTAGTAAAGTTTATGAAAATAATATATTTTTAGTATCAATACACTTATACAGTAACGACTTTGACCTCACGAAAATACTTTCGCTATGTAATTGCTAACTTATTTATGTTAGTATCTAGACTTTATTCGGGACCGTACTTTATCTCTATTATTAAAAAAATAATTTCAATACGAATGGAAAATGATAAAATGCATATATTAACTAGCTTATGTTGAGAATATCTTAGGACAAAGTTATGCAAAGAATCAAAGAGCGCGGTTGTACTCTTTGTCATGAAAACTAGGTCTAATAATGCGATGTGTTGAAAGGCTCATTTACACACAGAAAAAAAGTTCTTGCTGTTTTCAACTCATACCGTGTATATAGACAAACTATCTTTACACGAAAATTTACTAAAATATCGAAATTAACAAAATAGCAATTATGCAGAAAATATTGGGTTGAGGGTAAAGAAATCCATTACTTTAAGATTAGTGACTGATATCACATACAGAAACGATGATACAATTTTAGATTTATACTCGTTATAAAGGTGTCAGTTAACATCAAATAAGCTTTAGCTGTTCTTTCTTTGATCCATAAAGTGGTGTATTACAGGATGTTAAAAATGAACGTCATCCAGGGTCTATTTTACGATATTTGTATAAAAGTCAATGCAAGCTAGGCGGTCAAAATTATGAATTTTATTAATGTCCTTTACACTGCAACTGCTTATCACAAGAACTTATGATTTCGTTCATTCTGTTCACAAATTTTCGATGTTAAAAATTCAGCTCGTTCAGGCTGGATCTTCATCACATATATATATATATATAACTATTATCCCAGCCTAACATTTTTAATCATTTAATGTGATCCAAAGACCGATTTATATCTAACGGCTTGGATATAAAGGTTTTTTTTAAATATCAGTGAACATCGCATTAATAACTACTACATTTGACAGAAGTATGATCGTTGGTGGTAATTCATTGTTAAAACATCAAACCAAAAGTGAAATGAAGATCTAACTGTTTGAATTTTCACGACTGCATTTATCAAAACTCTTTGCTTACTAGATGTTTTAATTAAATGTATTTAAGCATGGTAATCTTCATTTATGATATTCCCTTCTAAGTATCTCCACTAAGAACCGCCTTGAGTGTAGATAGTAACCGATTTAGAATACTTAAGTTAACAATATTCCAAGTTATAAACCATATTATCTAAAGTTATCCAGTTGTTGATAAAGTAAATATAAAACCGCAAATCTCGAAAAATCCAGTAACTAATGGAATTAAAGTATTGTTTGTTCAGGTGGCCTGTAGGTTTGTGGTTCGAGTAAACAACTTTAACAAAGTTGGGGCGCGGTATCGTTGTTACTCGTTACACACAACTTTACGAATTAATAACAAAGCTTTCTTTAATATATTATTTAAAAAATATATTGTTGGACTAGTGAAATTAAGAAAAACTTAGCACCTGGAGATAGTGTAGCTTTTCAAAAATGAAATAATTTATGAAATCGGTTCAGTAGTTTCGGAGCCTATTCTAACAAATGCATGAATTAATAATACTAAAACTATTAGATGAAACATAATTATCATTAGTTATATGGAACTTCTCAATACTGTTCAAAATTCATCATCTCCCTGGCCTTATCCCATACGTGAGATCGGCGCACATGGTTTTATAAACCATAAAGTTTTGACTTATTTTTTTACGGCCTGCCCTCTGCCAAACCTACTTAGGAGGAACATAATTAATAAACATTTAATTAAAACTAAGTAATCTACTATCACCTGTATATTTTTTGATAATCGTTTTAAAATGTCCTTTCGAAACTTCACTAAAACATTGAACGTAATTAAATTATTTGAACTTTCGTGAGACATTATTGTAAACGGATTTAAAAAGGGCCAAGAGGCGTTAAATATTGTAAATTAATTAAAAACTACTTTTAGCTATATTCGTCGTAACTTACAGCGACGCGAGCGTACATTTATTTATTATTTTACTCTGCCATTAATTACCAGTGACAAACATTGTTTTCGGTAGCTTCATCAAAATAATTAATAAAGACACTTTGTCCGATAAATTGGTATTGACTCGTTCATTCGTACAATGACAATATTCGTCGTGTTGTTGTTGTTAAAAATGCTGACGTCAAAGTTTTAAGTGAGCAAATTATTTTTGAAATTCGGTTGCAATTCAGATGTGAAATTCGATGGCGCATTTTATGAGTTAACATATTTTTATTACTGAGTTGAATATTACTTTTTATTAATATAAATTAAACTAGAGATATATTGCCTATATTTATAGTACTGTCTCGCTCTCTTCGTCTAATGGAGTCAATAGAGACAATAAAAGCTGGTACCCCTTTAGACTAAGGTTCTTTGGTCTCAAAATCTACACAACATATGATTATTAATCAGTCTTAACTATAAAGTATAAGAGTAAGATATCATAAATAGATTTGAAATCAAGAGATCCGAATTCTACAAACTTAATTTAAATTTTTTTACTAAAAACGTTATTTAAAACGATAATGGTTGGGGTTACCCTACATCAGCGTGCAGGGAACGTGGGGCGCGCGGGTGTACGGGGGAAACAGGGGTGTTTAGCCGGCAGCCGGTAGATTGCATTTCCTTGCTACAGTCGCTAATCAATTTTTATGACTATTTTTGCAGACCAGTTTACCCTCTCAAATACTTGTTTCACACGAGGGAAATTCGGTGATGAGGAACAGTGAGACAAAACTGCACTGCAATTGTTTGAATTCGACAGAGGCCGTGCACAAAGTAATATTCAATTAGCCTTATACGAGTAGCTAGAGTACCTGGAAAAATGTGTAGAAATAAATATATACTGTTTTGAGAGTAAGTATGCGTTCACACAACAGTAATATTGCACTGTTTACTTTTCCGTCTCATTGTTGCCCTCGTGTGAAACTAGCAAAAGGGAGACGAGGTGATGTGCAAACCTGCCGACCGTGCTTAAGGGTTTGAATCCTGAACTAACAGTCTCAAGAAAATTAGTTACCCTGGTACATGGTGATTAAATTCATAAGCCATAAGTTATTGTTTTTATGCAAATTATTTGGACAAGTCAGATATAAAGATTATAAATTACAAAACAACATCTCTTGGTTCATCGAATTATTGAAAACTGTTTAATTAAATAGTTGGGGGCTCAGGGGTCAAGCTCTTGACTTATAGTCTGCAGGTCTTGGGTTTGAATCCCGCCATGTACCAATGTGTTTTACGACTTTCTATTTACATATGTGCATGTATCCGACGTTCTTAAGGTGAAGGAAAACATCGCGATGCTACCAGCACATATCTGAGAAGAAATTCATGATGTTTGAAGTCAACCAACCCGCACTGGGCCAGCGAGGTTGACTATGGCTTACTCACCCCTAACTTAGAGTAGGCTCCGAACCTTCGTGAAAATGTATAGTGAGCTGATGATGATGAATTAAATGTAGATTAAAAAAAACTAATAGTCGATAAAATTTAGTTGAAACGTTAATGGAGAGACTCCTGAAGTATATTCAGTGTTAGTCAATATTTTACATTAGAACATCTAAACTTACGTGTAATACTCATCATCATCAACCTGCCCTTATCCCTATTGAGGGTTACGTGTAATACTGTGATGTCCTTATTATACTGTAAGCCAAATGACTTCTATAATGGACAAGATGCTAATTGAAATTAATTCAATTGGATTAGAGATAATGCATGTTAATTAATTTTCCAAATAATCGCATCATACTAATTCCAATAATCTCGTAGTCAACACTTAATGGTTTTATCCAAATCTTAATATATATATTTCTTGTGTGCGTGTGTATGTGACTGAACTCCTCCTAAACGACTGGACCAATTTTGAT
>JAOPJD010000025.1:3541440-3551706 GCA_026167825.1 Papilio polyxenes | reverse complement strand
CGAGAATGGTTTAGATTTACAGTTTTTTTTTTTTTTTTAATTCCGCGCGGACGGAGTCGCGACCGACAGCTAGTATATTTATAAATTTCCAGATCACCGTCAATTTCCATTTGTTGAACTATTTTAAATAAAACACTGTTATTGAATGTTTTAAGGTTTAAAGCAATTTTATCCTTAAATGTCTTGATAGTTTATATATTTTATTAGCTTTTGCCCGCGACTCCGTTCCCGCGAAATTTAAAAAAAAGGGAACGGCATAAAAAAGTATCCTATGTCCGTATCCCGGTTCTCAACTACATACCCATGAAATTTCAGCCAAACCGGTTCAGCCGTTTTTGAGTTATAAATAGTGTAACTAACACGACTTTCTTTTATATATATAGATTTCCGTTTCAAGCACACAGCTGTTACGTTTGTTGCTTATTGAAAAGTTTCTTTACACAGAAACGTGAGAAATAACGATTGTTGTTTTTGAAATGCCACCTCGAACGCCCCAGGGGTGACAACGAAACTGCATCTGAATAACGAGAATTGGACTCGTCTAAGGACTACAACGACCACTTGTAACCGAAGCACTATACTTGTCAAGTGCCTCCTTAAGATACTTAACATGTAGCTTAAAATATATATATGTGTGACTGTAAACCCCTAATTTTCAAAGGATAGGAGAAAAGGCACTCATGACCTTTAAATATCCCTGTTGGCTGGTTGGTCTTGCTTCAAAAATCTTGGTTGGCAGAGCTTTCAGTTTTAATTCGACGCTTTTTTGCCAGAATGACAGTAGAGGCGCTGATGTGGCGGGCACGTATTTAATTGCGTACACATCTGAATATTTTTTTACCCCAGTGATCTAGGTATTCGAGCATTGGTTTTTTTATTTACCCATAAATACTAATGATAGTTCTCAGTAAGTAAATGTTAATCAACAACATGAATTTAATAGCTTGACATTTAATTATATAGGTAAATAAATCCAATGATTCTCAACGCTAAGGATTACGAAGATTGTAAGAAAGTAATAAAGCGTAACTTACGACCTTTGCAAGTAATAAACTGGGGGAGTTTTAATAATGGGTGTGTGATAACGCCTCCGTTTGGAATCCCCTCACTTTTAACGTAAGTATTTAAAAATTCCATTTGGCTGTCAATTTGCCGGGTGCTATTTCACACCGGCCCTCAACGCGATGTATGCTTTTTCATTTATATTTAACGTATCGTTTTATTAGAATAAATATTCATGAAAATTGTACTCGAACAAACAAAGCTGTTACTAACGGTCTTGTTCTAGGAAAAAGTTGATATGTATATCATAAATATAGTAAAATAAATGTTTTAAGAATTAAATGAAACATGTTTATTTTTATCTCTATCATAATAACTTTTTAGTCTTAATTTTATTATTGTTTACATACTCGTATGTAGATACGAAGAGACTTCAACTCAACTGTTTATTTTAAATATTATTCTTCATTAAAATACATTTTTGCATTAGAAAATATAATGAAATACATTAAAAAGTGATAAAAGTTTTCCACGTGGTTGTCAAAGAGGAAATGTTAGAGACACAGTTGCGGCCGACATTCTGCCGCCTGCGGCGACACGTTTCCAAAAATGTTCCCTCCACCCCACTTGACCCCGCAACAACCTCAAAGCTTCGCAACAAATATTGTTTGAACCTTAATAATGCTTTGTTATAAATTTTAATTATTTCATGTTCTACATTCTATGATGGAGTGAAATTCTATAAAGCTACATTAATTAAATCTCCCTGTTTAATTTCCATACAAAAATAACTATTGCAATATTATACATTGTGAAAGATTTGTTCGTGTCTAGGTTAACCTTCAAAATTGGCAACACCTATATTCAACAATACAATATAAAACGGAAATTTGAACGACAAGTAACAATTTTTAAAGATCATGAGAAATAAAAGCTTTCCTATTAGTTTATAGTAAGTTATTCTCCTATTTTCCGTACAATGTAAATAGCAATCTATCAAGTACAGTTCTATTCCACATCAACGCCCCGCGTTATTCACTCGATTGGAGCGCATTGACAAGTCGGAGGCGTTCCATACACCCTCTTATGTATTTTTCATACAAGGGCAAAAGAGTGAGGTGGAACTGTAGGACAGAATAGTACTGCTATTTAAAAGTATACACAGATACAAAATGAAACTGTTTTGACAGTAGCTTTGCGTTCAAACTTCGGAGTCTTATCATGTCCACTGGTTTACCCTCGTGTGAAAATAGTATTATTCACTCGATTGGAGCGTGTTGACAAGACGTAAGTATTTTAAACATGCTTCTTATAAGTAAAATGTAAGTGCTACTCCTCTGTATATAATCTATAGTAATCTATTATGTATACATACATATAAATGAATCCCTATATACCTTGGTTACGACAACACGCGTGAAACGGCTGGACCGATTTTTCTAATTCTTGTTTTTGATGTGTTTTATACTGTCAGGGAAAGTTCTTATGAAAGAAGAAACGAGAAAAAATAGAAGATTAGGGTCTGGATTAAATTTGACACAGATAAAGAACATAGTCTGTTATTAAGTTTGTTATTTAAATCCGCGTACACGAAGTCGCGAGCATAAACTAGTTTTAAAATGAATTATAGACAAAAATACCCACATACGTCGTACGTATTTCAATGTCAATATTCAGTTTCATATATTTATGTCTATACTAATTAGATCTGTTGCTTACCAACTGTGCGTGGTAGATTTGGCAAACAGAGTCACGTGTTATTGTTGTATTTTAATTAAGAAAGAACAAACATACTGAACTTAGTGGAGTGTAGCAAACTAGACAAATTTCCCCTGCACGCTACTATTCACGATGTACCCGTTTATCTCTGAAGAACAGTATTGTTTATTGTTTAGAAAGCAAAAATAATATGCGGTGAGTGATGTCATACAATTTTTTTTCTTCTATGGTTTAGTTACGGAGGTATGACGAAGAGAGGTATTTATGTATGTTTGTAAAAGAATAAACTAATCAACTTTTGAAATATTTTTCCCCATTGAATGTATTATCCCTGAGCATAAGGTACCTTAAATTAGCTTTGCTTAAAATGGTTTAAATATCCACCCATGCGAAGGCCGGAGAAGTGGCTTTTGTTTACAGTTTATAAAATTGCAATGTTTGTATGTAATAAAAAAAAAACTTATTTCGTGCACGTGTGATGTATTTGCTTTACCTATATCGTTATTATTTTAATTTTTTTAATTTATTTGTCAGTCCGCAAGCCGCGTTTGTTCTAGCTAATCTTCGAAAAAGTCGGACGGATTTTGAAGGGATTTTTCTTTTTTTTTTATATATCAAAAGGTGGCGAACGAGCAAACGGCCACCTGAATTAGACGAAATAGCAGATGTCTTGAGCAACATCCGAAGATGTTAAAGACAATGCAGATGCGTTGCCTACGTTTAATCAAACGGAGAAGGAGACGCACAGAACTCTTCCCATCGTTTCCTAATAAGAAAATGGTGGGAAGGGAAAAAGGACCAAAATTAGGCATCCGGCACCACACTCATAAGACGAAACGCGGAATTGCTTCTACTTCACGCCTGTGTTCTATGGCCTGTCTCCTGCTGATGTATGAGGATATATTAAAGGCTACTTTTCTTCTAAATTTTGCGTCGACGAAATCGCGGGCGACCGCTAGTGTTACATACAGCGTGACAAACAAAATAAAAACCCTATTATGAGCAAAACAAGCACCATTGATTTTTTCCAACACTTTTCATCTACGTTAATACATCAAACTAATGCCATTTATAAATAAAATCCAATATTTTAGACAGAACGTTAATTGCATATGCATATTCATCATGTTAACACCACAATTGTATATAATAAAATACTTGTAATGGTATTTTTTTTATGAAATTTGCCATTATAAGTTATTAGTGCATTAGTTTTCGCAACATGGCGAGTAGTAGTATTTTCCTGGGCAGCATATAATTCGGGTTAATGTTTATTGAGAATAATATTATGACAGCATGAAAACTTTTTCATCCGCTGCCAGAAAATTATGAAATAAAACAATAATTTTTAAACTTAAAGTGACAGCAATATATGTTCAAATCGAAATCAAATAGTTTCAAAATTTTACAATAATCAAACCATCCATAAAAAAATGTTTTAAAAGGATATTACAAAAAATACAAAACTAGAGATATAATGGAGGAGTTTTTCGAGAAAATAAAAAAGAAGCTCTCTGTTGACAATATTCTTGATCTTATGAAAGATGGAAAACTTAAGGAAGAGATAAAGCAAACTTTAACGGGTAAGAAACACGATATGGAAAAAATTGGCAGTAAAAAAATTCACCTTTATTAAGTACACCTGTTAGTATGCACTAGTTTAAAATCTTATACTATGAAAAGTGATGGCGGGTTCATTTAATCGTTACTATCTTTTTACTGTATTATTAAGTTTACGTTTGAGAATCATACAATATATAACTTGAAAACTTCTTATATTTCTACTTCACTTTCATCATTCTTAACAGATGCTATTTTTATCAGGATCGTTTTATTTAGTGTGGAACGTTGAATGTAAAATAATAGATGATAAACATGAGTACACTTGTTCTTATAGTGAACGTGTTTTTACAGGTACAATGAATTTAAGTGAAAAACCCAAACAAGAAGAGGTAAAGTCCGCGGATATATCTAAGAATATGTTGGATCCCAAAAATCAAATCACTGTGGAAAATATTCAACACAAGACAAATGAAGATCAAAGTAAGCAAACTAAAGATGAACCTAAAGAAACATCTGGCGATAAAAGTGGATCTCCAAATCATTTTAATGTTCTACAGAAGCCTAATGTTCAGCCTGAAGTGGAAAAAGATACATCAAACACAAATTAAGATATCAACTCCGTGATTAATATAAAATTGACTTATTGAAAATTAATGAGTAATCTACTAATAAAATAGCTTTATAAAATATTTTTTTATCAGTATTACTAAATAAAATAGAATTTTCTGGGAAACCTTTAGTCTCAAAAGTCAAATGATTGGAAAATTTATACAGTAATGCTTCAACTTTGAATTATAATAGAAACCTGCGTAATTTGCGTTTAAAAATAGGTATAAGTAAGATTCAAATTATTTCAGCACCGGTCAAGTTAAGTGAGCCCCATAATTTAGCACAGGAAAATGAGATACAGAAAAAAGCTTCAGGATCTCATTTACAAGCAGGTGAAATCAAACGTTAGCATACAGATTTAATTATGTATCTGAAAATTGCATATAATTTGAGATAGCATCAGTTAATATCTGAAATTATGTACGCTTAGAAGATTTTATGTATTTTAAAAATACCTTCCCATAAAAATCTAAGATTGTGTTTCAAATATATTTTATATTAAACATACCGTAATACTAGTGCCCGGCGCAGATTTTCGACAAATTACGGACATTGAAAGATTATTAAGCGTAGGCTTGTGAAATGCGATCTTAAGCAATATATAATGAAATACTTATACCGAAACCAGTGTGGTGATACATATTTAGGGTGATATCACGTTGACGTCAAATAATATCAATCAGCAAACGGTTAAAACACATGCTTAACTAACCAGTAGCTAACAGTATTTTTTGGTGTAATGTTTGAATAAACAACTAGAATTGTAAAATATAAGCGTATTTAAATTATTTCAGCAATTATCGAGGTAAATGAAACTGTTAATTTGCTAGAAGTGAAAGAGATGAAGAAAAAAGCTTCGAAACCAAATTTGACAACACCCGAGACTACTGGAGAATCTAGCCCTGGACTAAGGGAATCAACTGCTACAGGTTCGATAGAGGGCTCATCAGAACCCGACAAGAGTAATATCAAATTGTTGCAAAAACCTCTTACAATGCCATCTCAAACAGAGCAAGTGGAATCGAAAACCCAGTTTGATGACTTTTTGAATTTGACTTAGAATTGCAACTAAATTTTAAATAAACCGGATTTGGAACAATTGGGAAGTTGTTTTGTATTAGAATCGAAGCTTTGCTAAAGGTTTTTCGTATTTGATCCTCAGATATTTCTAAATTTGTATTACACAGTATTTAGTTTACAGTTGGTATTAGAGGGTAACAACGGAAAAGTGTTTACATGTAGATGTATGAATTTAGAAGTAGCTATAAATGTACGACAGGCTTGTCCTGGGTTACAGCGTGAGTGTTATTACACAAGTTGTACTTACATTGCCATGAAGGCTCTCGCCGAGAAAAGTAACCGGTCGCATGCGCCCCCGCGGGAAATCCAGCAGGGGCGCCACCCCGTTTGGGGGCTCGGCTTCAGGGAGTTTGATGGAGGTGAAGAGACCCGGGATGGGTCTCTCACGGCGCCGATAGCGTTCTTCCGGGTATGCCTGTTAACAAAAACATCGTATTAGTAAACTTACGGTAGTCAATTTTGCGTGTCTTGTAGAATAAAAAATTTAAAACCTCTCATTCTCTGTAAAAAAAAACAATATTATGTTTAAAACTGCGTGTGCTGGTATTAGAATTTCTCACATACTTTGAGAAAATTGTTGGAGTCGATAAGGTCAATAGAATCAAATAATATTCCCATTGGTCCGATTAATTTGTAGGCCGAGCGAGCCACAGTAAACAACTTATGTTTTCATACAATTAGCAGATGCTATAAGTATAATTCTATATTTTAATGTAGTATACATATTAGTCATTTGTTTATTCATATTAATTAAGATTGATGACTCTTTGTTGGGCGATATTATTATTGAGATTAAAATAAAGTTCAGCCTGTCGATAGTGTCATGGCTCGATCACGTATCCATTAGTCAATTACGTTTCACCAAAATATTGTGAGTTAATTTCGCGAGCGGTATATCGATCATATCACGCTACGGTATTTGTCGTTAATAACTGCGATGGTTTATTTTATGTAGCAGTAAATAATCTAGGGTCTCGCTTAATTGCTATTCCCCCTAAGCAAGATTGTGCTCCTATAATTTATGTGGCTCGATGACTTATTGTTCTTAGCGTTGCAGTTTCGATATTCGTAAACTGAATGCGTTAATCATCGCTTGATATCATGTCGAGTAGAGGCATTTTGAGCGTCCATGCAAAGAACTTATTATGAACATTGAAAATAAGATTAAAGATGAGTGAGAAAGAAAAAGAGATTCCTTCCATTATTCATCTATTTATATTATAAACATACTAATAATATTTTACGAGATAAATGAATTTACATGCTGTTTTGTGAAAAAATGCCACAGCCTACGTTGTAACAAATATTTCTTCAATCGGCCTAATGTTAAGAAGAATCCCATCGGGCTGACTGATAGGCTGATCGGCCCGACGGAGAACACCCGTTAACATAGAAGGATTATAACTGAGCTTAATGATTCTCTAGCAAAATGTTAACAAAACGTCTATGCCTTCCCAAGTTTCTCTTCTCGCTAAACCGACCTTTGCTCATTTATCATTTCTCAAATAGCCGCATAATACCCCTAATGAGTAAAATCCAAGCATACCTTAGGCAATACCATTAATATTACGAACCCGACCTTTCCCCTTTACATAGCTACCTTGCGTAGAATAGTTTAAACGTTGTTTGCCTATGTTTCGTGGTTTTCATTTACTACACAAATCATTTTATAATGAAGTGTGGGATTACTATATACAGGAAATATAAATATACTATATACAGTCAGCTGCATAAATATAGTGCCAGTCAAGATATCCAAATATAAAGGAAAAGTGTATCTCAAGGAAATAGAGATAGAGTTCAATTTCGTCTAATGTTACTATATTTTTGCATACTTTGGATGCTTAGTTACTATTGACGCTATGTCTGTTACTATAATTATTGGCATTTTGAATGTACTCATATATATGACGATGTGAACGCTCCGATATTTATGCGCAGAGTGAATGCTTCAATTAATTTGTCGACTTAGGTTGTACTTATATAATTGATCACTTTAGATGTTCCTATATACTTGGATGCCTTGACTGCCACTATATTTATGAAGCTGACTGTACAACTTACACTGTATGTAATAAAGAAATGTATATCATAATAAAATCTGAATTTCTCTGCTGGTATTTTAAAAATGTTTTGATATATAGCTGCCTCTTAGAGGAGCGTGTAAACAGAATGAAATAGTTGTTATGCGAAGCCAATCCATTATATAATTCAGCGACGGTAACACAGGCGGTAGAGGGGTGTAGGGGGTGAGAGGGTTAGGGTGTGAGGGTGTAACGGGACATGTGACATATTCACGCGGCACTCGGGGGTACTTACACCGGGTAGTGGCTGTGGCTACACGGCACCGTATGTTACAAGTAATGGACTGCCCGCAAAAAGATGGCGATGTAAGCTCTAAAATGTCGCATAAAACATAGAAGTTGCCGTATATAAAACAGTCTTCGGGGCCACAATCATTTTCCAGAAGGTGCCTTCTTTACGACTCTCGTTCTAGTTAAATCAATTTCATGGTCGCTGTTTTATTTGGGTTTCTAAGGTTAACCTGTTTCGACGTTACCATGATGTTTCATTATTTAAACAACTGTACAAAACTTGGTCACGTCATCACGCGTGAACGGCTGGACCGATATCACTTTTTTTGTTGTGTTTGTTATTGTCAGGAGAAGATTCTTATGACAGGAAAGATTTAAAAAATTTAGATGGATGAATGGATGGATATTGATTCCGCGCAGACGAAGTCGCGGGCGACAGCTAGTTTATCAATAATAATAGGGGGTATATTCCTTGTTTAATATTGAATACCCTCACATATGCAACATACATCATTTTACTACTAACATGTATACATAGCCAAGTGAACCCCACAAGGGATGAATTGACTTGTATTTAAAAGTGTCAGTCTGATGATATACGAGAACAATATCTACATATGTAGTGTAGAATACTATTGTGACAAACTGGATGTTTTACAAATGATTTAAAAACCTTCTAGGTTTTGATAATCTGACATTTTTATAGACCTCAGATCATTTTACCAACGTTTTTTACAAACGATTTGCCTGTACCTTATTTTAAATCTTTTCATCATAATAGACGTTATTTTTTTATTGTTTTATTATTAATGTCATACATTGTCAGTACTGTAAAGTTTAAAGAACTAAAGTAAGCATATCGGAAGAAAAGAATACTTTGTGGTTTCGTTTATTTAAATATGAAAGGATTGCTAAGAACGGTGCGGGTGTACATACGTCTACTATTTTACGATCCTCTTTAAAAAGACTGAGCACATAAACAAAATGTATTACTTACATGTTAGTAGATAATGTGAGTTAATGCAGCCACCTCGAGTGAAATTGAAATATATACTAGGTGTGTTTCTGATATAACTACGGTTTTTAATTCAACTATGAACGATTTAGTTTTTAAATTTTTTTTTTAATAAAATTTTTGGACATAAAGCCGACCCTCCGTTGAAAAAGGAAATGATGATGATGGGCATAAAATTATGGAAAGAGTCTCAAATATGATGAGATTAGTAAATAAAAATATACGTTTGAACGATAATAAAATATGTACCTTTTAATCCATTTAAGTTAATGCAATTTTTCAGCAATTCTCAAATTTCAGTCCATCTATTAGCGGAATTTAGTAGATAGTTTTTAAATTAAATATGCCAAGTGAACGATTATGAACATAAAATATACATACTTTTAAATGTGTCTACGTATATAACTCAACAATACAATTAAAAATTAAAACCCCGACGAGTTCTCAGGTGTTCTTCAGGCAATGCATTAATTAAGATTGTCGTAAAAACAAGTCATGTAGCGGTAGCACTAATTACCTTAGTTAAGTCATGTTGTGTGCGGTCCGGAGCCTCCACTCGACTCAGTATTCTTGCTATCTACCGGGTATTAACGTTTGTAAACATTACTGAATAGCTAGTGTTATGCGGAAAAACTAATAGAATTTTTAAGCTGAATTCCATCCAGTGGAAAAAGTCCTTAAAAGAGAAGCTGAAAGATAATAAACAAGGAAATATCGAACTATGTATTTACTATTTACAGTTTGCAATTTAAGGAATATGCATAAATTTAGGAACCGTCACGAAATAATGATTGAATGTGTCGCCTATTAATCCAAACAGAATACAGAATAAACATAAGAGAAGATTCAAACAGAAGTATATATAACATTTTTGATCCCACAGTCAAATTATCTTAATATATATATTTCTTGTGTGCGTGTGTATGTGACTGAACTCCTCCTAAACGACTGGACCAATTTTGA
>JAOPJD010000025.1:3508131-3521019 GCA_026167825.1 Papilio polyxenes | reverse complement strand
GCAAAAAGTGTCGTGACAACTTTTCGTAAGAATTTTTTCCGTCTAGCCCCCTTTCACAACGCGCGATAAGGAACTTCATTCCAAAATATATATTTGAACAGATTAAAAATCAGACACACAATTGTACAATATTTACAGTATAAATCTTAACTAAACCGTACCAAAGTTCCATCAAAATCTGCTCAGTGGTTTAATAACTCTCAACGGACATCCAAACTTTTATTTACTTAGTTACTTGGTAATATAAGTCAAATAAATAAATGCGATACAATAGACTCTGTTATTCGTTTGAAGTATATAAACGATGCCTATTAAAAGTTTACAGGCAATTTTAGGATGGGACATTTTTTTGCACAGAGTGCACCATAAATGTGTCCAGGTATGTAGATCACTTGTATCATTAATTTTGCTGGGACCGAGGCTCGCGCAATTGGATAAATTACAAAAACACATCGCACAATAATTCACGTTCCATTGCTCGCGTAACTTACAAAACGATAGATTTTATTTGCTTTTATTCAACGTTCGATGTTTTTTCTGTAACGCTATCAACGCTTTTGATATTCGAGTTTACTAACAAAATAACGTTCAACTGTTAAAAGCACTTGCAAAACAAAGCGTTACTAGTTTGTTACTATAATTATAGGTAAAAACGTTTACAAATCAAAAGATTGCAAATGAGAAATGAGAATTTATGTGATTCTATTCTTTGTCAATGAAAGCTCAGTTTTATATAAAAGTTATGTTCCATATTGTGGACTAAATATCGTAGTATTTGGGATTAGTTTTATTGTGGTGTAGCGTGGCAGGTCAGTTGGTTCAACCTAAGCTGTATAATATTAGCCAGTGCCAGATGTGCCATGTAAGAGCCGCACATATTGGAGTGTTTCGTTGTAGCGTTTTAATTTATAGCATTGTAAACGTTTTTGTATTTATAGAACAAGTTAGGTTAAGATTTTGTATTGAACGAGTATTAGAATAATATAATGAGATGTTTATTTTAAGTTTGATTTTTTGACTAAATTACGATTCTTGAAAGTCTCAACTTATTAATTTCAAGGCTAGTCAGTTTCCGTTATACTAATTAAAATAAGAAGCCCCTTAATGGAATGTAATCGACTTCATTAATTTCTAAAGGTATTGTATAAAAATACATTGTATATAGTTAAGAGATCACTAACAGCTGCGAGTAAACATGTCTATGTAAGAAGTTCTAGTTCATAGTAGGTATGTATCTCTAATTAGGTAGAAGACGGTGTCTGCGCCATGTGGCCGTCGCGTTGTACAGAGAGGGTGGTTTCATCTTCAAAGCGTTCCCGATATTAATTAGTCAGGATTCATCTATCAGATCATAACGTTGGCGTTCCCCGACGCTACACGCCACCAAACACAATAAGGAAAGGAGATTTATCAAGATAAAAGATTTGCTATAGTAAAGACTTCCTCATTTACCGCCAATCAATTTACCACTTATTAAAGGGGGATTTTTGTTAAAAGAGCCGCGGATTAATTAGAGAAAGATAAAATTTGTGAAATAGCTCGAGGTTCGCGACTGTTTACTGTAGATAAGGTTCGATTAGACTTAATGGATCTATTAACTTACTCCCTGGTCCTCTTCTGATAACCCAATAATTCTGTTTTTGGTACGAAAAAAAGTACCAAATAGTATTGAAAATCATTGCTTATAAACTTTTTTAAATTTCTACAATATTATACTAAGAATAATTTGCGCTTGTAAAACATTTCGATTAGATAAACTGTTTTTGGACTTCCTTCTACGATTCCGGTATGTTTATTTCGGGAATTGAGTGCTGATTGGACCAAAGCGGATTGAGTTGGGAACGAATCTCAAATAAATTACCATCAGTTAGATTGATCATAGAATTAGCGCCATCTTTTCAATTTTTAAACGTTTATATTTCGTGACACTACAGTTATAACAAAGTAATAAAACTTATGAAATATGTTTGAAGTTTACTGAATATTTCAATAAGGCAGGCCACGGGTTTCGAACATTATTAACTAACTTCGAACAGTTTATTAAGATTGACAGCATCTCCGATACAGTTGCAAAGACCGATATTGAATAGTGGTCAAACTACTCGTATAGCAATAGTTTTGAACTAGGAGTAACTTACCAGACTTGAATGTGACCTCGCTGATTAGAATCCATTCATGCTGGAACTTGAACTTTAACATGATGTGCTTCGCGGTGCGGTTCTCCAAGTCAATGTGGATGACGCGCGCATGCTCCGATACTCTGTCTTGCTTGGGTTCGTATGATACAAAATCCTCCTGCCAACGTTCACCTTCAAGTGAAAAGTATACTTCTGCTTCCTTGAAGAGCTGTAAGAGAAACACATCTGTAGAATCGGCAGTATTCATACTAAATAATCTAAAACTTTTTTTTTTATAAGAACGTTAGCTAACCGTAGTGTGTTAACTGTTAATCTGTTGTCTGGTAAAAAACCTCTATCTATGGTATTTTTTAAATCTATAATTTGGGATATCTAAAATCGGGAAACGTGGTAAATTGTCCAAACATATGAAAACAATAGCATTGCGGCTCTTTCGACCGCGCCTCGAACATTTTAAACTTACTAAAGAAACAAGATAAAATGGCAAAATGGAAAAATTTCACCAAGCTCAACATTCAACGGTTTGTTGTAACGGACTTGGACGAAAATTACTTTGGTAATAAAAACCCGAGCGAATGCAACATGCAGCCGCCCGCAGCGGTAACACTGTACTCTGTTACGGTCGCTGCACTAGCTAAAGTCTAAAATCACGTAACGAATTCTTAAGCCAGTATGTTTCGTTACCTAGTCCACGAAATGTCGTTCCGCAAGCGAATAACAACCTTACAGTTTTTTTATAGCGTAAAATAATATAACGTTGTTTCCTGTTAGAAATTTCCTTTAATAGAAATTTAGTACTAGTTGGGAACAATCGACAAGAATTTGATACTAAAAAAGTGATAGTAGTCTATCCGAATAAAAAAAGAACATGTGCCTAAAAGTACCTGTATTGTAATTTGATGGATAAAAGAATACGAGAGGAAAAATAGATATGCAATAAGAGTTCCGTTTTATTTGCCTTTGTATTTTGTTCTCACTTGTCTGATTTATCAAAATACGACGGTGATAGCAACTCTATGGTTTGTGATAGGTGTTATAATTTGAGATAAATAAAAGAGCAAAGTATCATAAAGAAGTTTTTAAATCGTACCTGAACGTCTTTGGTGAACATATTATTAGTATGAATATCCACAAAATACATAACCCTTGTATCACTGAAGTTGAACGTTAGTTCCACTTCGTCATCGATCAACATCGATTTGTTCCATCCAACCCAGCGGGAACCTGTAAGATATCGCCAATGTAACCAAAAATTCCAAATGCACTAACTTTAGATCAGTTCAAACTTTAAGAAAAACGAGTCTATGATGATATTACCTGTGGTGTCATCTGGGTCTGGCAGTTCGAAGTCATTAGGGCCGGTGTAAGAATCTGTTATTTGCCCTAATCCATCTAACATTCGTCCATCACGAATAACACCATCATAAGACAGGTCTTCGAACTTGGCACCACCGGTCATCGACTGCATATCCCCGCCCTTAGGCGCGGAGTAGGCAACAATGGCCTCTGTAGAAACATAGAAATTATAAATACACCGCCAAGAGGCGGATTTCGCCCAGCACACACAAACAATTAACAAATATTATTCGCTTCAAGAATTCGCATTGCTACGTCCCCGGGGCAACACCAGCAATGATCGAATTATAATTAATACACTTACGTTTCCAAAGGCAGCCGTACAACTCCACACGCATGCAAGCAGTCCTAGGATGATCAGCAAATGGTAGAAATCGCACTTTGGACGCTACGAATGGGGCTTCCAGTATAGACTTGTTTGGTGTATAGGTGTTTACATTTCCGGGGATGAGCTGAAAATAATTGTTATATTAAAATGTAATAAAACCATAAATAATGTTAATATGACATGTTAACAAAACATGAACCTATAACCTATGAAAGTACTTTAATCTGTAGATTTGATAATCTGTAAGTGTCTGGTATCCGGCGTAAGTTTCAAGTTGAACGGCGCAACGGGACTAATTTTATTTTATATAAGAGTATCGTGTCCTTGTAACCCGAGACAAGGTCCATAGTCTATGTACTTACATTATACGAAAAGTCACCACAGTACTTTGCATCTATTTAAAATGCTATTTCTAAGCTTAGAATGGAAAATGTTTATGTAACTAGCTTTTGAAATCTTAATGACACAATTAAGAAAATTAAATTATAAAGCAAATTTCAAATTTGAAAAAATAAAATAAAATAATAAAAAATGCAAGAAAAGTTGATACTTTTTAAGGTATCGTATTACATTCTATGAAAGTTGCAATAATGTTTGGAGCGACGTTTGTCTGATTCTTTTTATTTTTATTTTTAAAATTCTATTTGGACGAATTGTTTTTTGCGTTTCAAGATTTCTGTTAATTCAGTAAATAATGTTATTTACTAGATTATATAAGTTATATATTTAATTTATGTTTGCTGATCAAATTGTATGCGACCATTCATCTACGTAGGGAATTTGTTTCTTCTGCATCTTATTAACCTTTTGATCTTGTCAAGCTACTGGACGTTTCGACGTCCTTTAGCGGAGGTGGGGAGTGGGGGGCAAAACACGTTTTGGGGGTGGCCGTTTGAAGTCAACTTCGTGTTTAAGTTGCATTAAGATGGTTAACTTTATCCTTTGATCTTGCAATACATCGTTGTGAAGTTGACGTGTTCAAATTTCTAAAACCGCTTAGTGAATTTGACAGCTGACAAGATCATCCTGTTATTATTCGCAGTGGAAATAATGCTTTCATCTTTACAGTTTGTTTGTTAAATTATGAATGACGTAAAATTAATTAGCATTTCTAAGGGGGAATTTCATAAAGAAATGTAATATTATGTTATGGTCGAATTGTCTTTTGAAGAACGCGAAATGTTGTATTATTGTTTGCCCTTCCATTAAACTGTAACTTACATGTCACCTACGAAGTCAAAGTACCTAACGGTGTAGTAAATATTAAATTATTCTAGAACTAACTGTGCATAATATTATACTGTGTTTATACTTACTCGGCTCCCGTTGAAATCTTGATACTTTGCCCAGCGATTGAGGGAGTCCCGCCAGAACTCTAATGAGTAGCTCTCGACGAACTCAACTCCGATGGAGTTAGCGAATCTGCCTTGGGACTCAGTTGCGGTGATCAAATATTCATCGTGCAAGTCTATCTCTAGATACTGGTGGCTCCTCGACGTAATCAGGCCATTGGGGCACCACGCACCGCCCCGGATTTCTGTCCGAATCCTATTCGACACACGGAGATGTTGTAAATATAAGCTTAGAAAGGTCATTTCTTTTTCTATAGAAATATTAAAGAATTTTTTAACATAAATGTAATACGAAATTCAACGTTATCATTATTAAGTATGTAAAACACTTGTTCTCGTAATTAAATATGTTCTAAGATAAACAATTGAAAAACTGTATAAATCATGATTAACGTGATTTATCTGGTTTAGATTGGTTTACATTGCTTCTTTAACAACACCATTGACAAAGTGACGATAAAACATTATTGAATTTAGAATGTACGGTAGTAGTGCATTTGTTAAAAGTGCGGTATAGAGCGGGTAGTCGTTTCATTTAAATATCCCTAGTGGAATCTCATCTCAAGCGAGTTATGTCCTGCTCTTTTATATGTCACACTCTAGTCAGTCAAGTCCCGGCTTTTGTTGGATCACAAACGTACTGGATTCGTATGAAAATTTAATTTTGCCGTTGCTGAATTTCACAAACGAGCGTCGAGTTTACCCTCCATTGTTTCGTATCAAGCTTATGCGGGCTTAAGACACGAATGTGAAACCCCTTGTTAATTGTTTGAGCTAAGTATCAGCGCTGCGGTTGCCGGATTCGCAATTATTGTAACAACTTGCCCATATCAGAACACTTAATTGTTGTTCAACAATAGCCAAGTTTAATTACTACGTCGGAGCTACATTAGCTAGCTAATTCTGCTTGTGACGTGTTTTTTTTAAACCAATTTAAATAAAGATGCCCTTTTTTAAATACACGTACAATGTACGATGAAGGTAAATCCGTTGACTAAAAACTACGAAACATTTAAGTATGCTAATATTTTTGTATTGCTATTTGGTCTATTACTTTCAAGATGAAGTTTTAGTTAAATTATGAAATTTTTTATTTTAGTTATTTTTTTTATTAATTATTCATGCGATTTATGTCAGTATAGTAGTGGTAATATTACAAAATATTCAAGCTTACCTTGAACTGAGCGGGGACACGCTCTGGTCGTAACTGGAACTGGCGGAGAGGGATTCATTCGATATCATCCCACTCTGCATGCCCAGTGGCACTTCGCATTTCCCCACGTCCGCTGTTGACAAATTAAGCCGTGTTAACTTTAATTCATATAAAGTTTCGCCATATATTTCAAACTGGCTGGAGATAGTAGTCTATGTGTTATTCCGCTGCAATCTACTTGTGTTAATAAAATGTTCTGCAACCTATTTTCTATGGGAGTACTTTTTTTTAATACATCCTTCAGCAAAATCCATCATTTATCCGACATTTTGATAAATCTGGATCTTTTCTTAGTTTTATCCTTTACCAATATATGTTACTCTTTAAATTAATATTTAAAAACTAAAAAGTCTAAAATGAAATACATTATAATAGTCTATTTTTAAATTAAATTATATCGTATTATATGAACATTATTACTCTTGTAATTCGGTATCGTGTTTTTCTTTAATTAACGCATGTGTGTTATTCGTGAACGGTGCCCTGCAGGGATTCAGAAACAAGCTCATTAACAATTTACAAATTTCATATTTTCTACAACTACTAGCATGATTTTAATTTCCAACCCTTAATTTTTTTATGTTACGTGGTGAATTTAATTATTTTTAACATTTAAAAAGAAATATGCAATAACATGAACGTTTGAGAAGATTATTTCTTAAGAATCAAAGAATTTTGGTATTAACTATCAAGATAAGAGTACATTCGTAAACTAAAAAAATAGTTTAAAAAAGTTAATAATAATTGGTTTTCTTTGAATTTAAATAGGTTTTGTTCAAACCTTAATAACGGGGCATGTAAGTGTAAAGAATTTTAAAACTTTCTCTTGAAAAGTTTACCTTTATAGAAATAATCATAATAAAAATTAAAACTATGGAATAGTTGCATTAACACGACGATGTGAGAGATGCCAACATATCTCTCACATTCTCTTTGAGAAATACAAGGACAACTATATATTGTATAAATACAAGTGTCGCGACGAACTTCATAGTCAGAATGTCGAATGTTTTACCAAATGCAAACATATTGGCAAGAGGCATAGTGTACTATCAATACCAAAAGACAAACACAAAGATCAAAATTTGCAGACGCGACAACTAGATTCTAACTAACTAATATGAATATCCTATCCCAGACTGTTCTTTTTTCTATATTAAGAATCACGTTGAGTGCAAATGTCAAAGATGATAAAGTTAGGAATACATTATTTATACAAATAATATATAAAACAACAATGTATAAAATGAACAAACGCAGGTAATTTTATGACGCATTATTACTTATCTTTATAAAAGTGTATTTGTTTTCCTGCAAAGTACATCTGTTATCGATCGATCCTAAAAATATACGGTGTATTTTGCGTTATAAAATAAACATAAAATTACGAAAACCATTATCTTTTATATATCTTCAAAAACATCTCATCCGACTTGATCGCGACTAATGTGTTTGGAAAATAAAATATCGCTCAGATTTAAATAAAGTTCTCGGTTTAATTTCCAATTAGGCAGTTGCATGTACGCCAGGGGTTACGTTCCGATAAAAGGGACACGGTTTGTAGGGTGAAGGTAAGATGTCGCCCACGAGCTTGAAATTTTGTTTATTTTCCTGCTTTTTATTAAAACGTAAGTACAATACGCCGCGTCTGTAACACAAAGGGAAATATTCAAATTTTGTTACGTTGACGGAATTATTTTAACATTCGCCTTTTTTCGTTACCTTCTCTTTCATTTATCGCATTTCAAGGTTCTTGAACAGACAATAATTCTATTTATTCAGATTATTTGCGGATAAACATATTGAGATGAGATTTTCTTTCAATTGTGTTATTTCCTTTCAAGTCGAGTATTATCCGTATTTTATTCTTTACGGATTATTCTATGATAAGGAAATTGCTGTTATGGAAATTGTGTGTGTTTTGTATACCATAATTATAACATCAACCGTAGGTTTCTGAGACAAAAATCTCTCTGTAACTCGGTCTCTGAAACCAACAATAAGTAGTGTGTTTGACTCATTTTATTAAATCTTACTGTGGGTTCCCCTGCTGTGACATTTGCTGTATTGACACATATTGTCATCAGTCACATTATCTTTTAAAAAGATACAATAATCCCACCCTTATTATATTGGAAACATTGAAAAATAGAGTAAATACAGTTTTAATAATCGATTAAAAAATTAAAATGGATTTTGCAAATTTAAATAAATTAAAAATTAAAATTTAAGGAAAAATTCTTCTATTTTACAACTATTTTAATGTGTAGGCATGATGTTATTTTATTAAGTATTTACAAGATGGGATACATTTTAAAAAGATGAAAGTGGCTTCGTCAGATGAAAACACGTGATCCTTATAAAAATGCTTTTCGCACTTTCACGTAACAAACAGAGGAGCGGTTGACGTGCTCGGGTTTGCGCGGTAAAACGACTATAATATCGCAGATGACAGCAACAATTCCTGTAAACATTAAAGTGAGGAATTGCTTGCGGTCAGACGTTGAACCATTTAAATGAACAAAACAAATGCATTTTTTCATAACTTTTTCTATGTGGGAATGTATCGATTTTGTTTAAGTTCAGAATTCATAATCAATACACAAATATTAAGTTGATGAAATCACACATCAAATATTGACTTTAACATTTTAAAGAATATTTCAACTTTGAATAATTATTTTAAACATTCAAATAACGATTGAGTTTCATTTTACGAGGTAAAAAAAAGATTCTTTAGTCAAATATTATAAATATTTGTTCAAGTATAAATATTAAAAAAAATTAGAGAAACCATAGTAAAATATTATGTTGTACTTATATCTGTATTCTTTTTTACCGATAAATATGTATTTGTAAAAGTTGTTTAAAAGTCAGAGAGATGTATAAAGGACTTAAAGAAAAACTTATGAGGAAAGTTACAATTATAAATGAATATAATACAAATATAACGGCTATATTGTCTATGGTAAAGAGATTTGTTGTTACGAGTACAAACAATGTACAAACGAGGACGACCGACATATATTTTGCTAAGACTCCGCAGACGGATTTGTATGTGAGCGCTAGTGACATTGCTCAAATAGGGTTGTCAAATTACTGAAACATTAATACATATATTAAATGAATAATCTTACATGTACCAAGTAATTTTCAATACGGGTTAAAAATAAATGGTAACCATACATTTTAAGTGCCAATAACCTAATTGTGAAGAGATTCATTTCCCGCCATTCCGCTAGGTTTTAATCGCATATTATTTGAATTAAAAGGTAATACATCATCTATATATATAAAAGAAAGTTGTGTTAGTTACACCATTTATAACTCAAGAACGGCTGAACCGATTTGGCTGAAAATTCATGGGTATGTAGTTGAGAACCAGGATACGGACATAGGATACTTTTTATCCCGTTTCCTTATTTTAAAATCCATTTCCATTTTAAATTCCGTTAAAACTATTTAAATAAAAAAAAATCACTAAAGGACGTATGCAAATTGTCACTTTTAAGCTAACTGAGCGACCAGCAGGTACATTAAAATCCTGCGGGTTTCCTTAATTGGTGCCTAATCAGAATTGTAATTTATTTTTTTGCTTTAATTTTATACAACGAATGGATTTTTTACATTGTCCAGAAATTAATAGTTGGTAGCCCTTAAAACAGGCGTACCTCATACGAGCATCGTGAGCGATGGGCGCATAATCCACAGTATCGCGGAGACAAGTTATATTTTACAAGGAACACATTCGAAACAAGAGAGAAAAACAAACAATTTGTTATTATGACATGCAATTTTATACTCGTCGACATATGAAGCAAAGATTTTTACTTTCCGAAAGACACTTTAAAACACTATAATTTAAAATAAGTAGCGCTAGAAATTCTTTGAAAATATTAAGCTATTTGATTTTTGATCGTCATTGAGATTTACTTGGGAATTGTCCGCTAAGACGCTTAAAGTAAATTATCGGGTGCCGAACATGAATATTTAGATTAAGCCTTTGTCATTGATATTAAAATTTTCTCTTTGTTCTTAACTGAATTTGAAGGCATGATATTCCTTGAGTTTTCGACTACCTACTACACAATATTCTTTAAATTTTATTTTACTTACGGTTTAATTGAACAATTAACATTTTATTGACCTAACTAAAAAGTACTTTTAAGAGTAATATTTCATTGTTTGAAGCTTATTTTTATTAATATACGTTCGTTTTTTTTTAAATCATACTCGATTTAGGTAAGAACTATCTTATTTTAAAAGTTATGAATATTAGATAAGAAATATTATCAAAATTTATTTTCGTTTTTATCTTGTATTCATTCCATTCCGTAAACGAGTTTTTAAAAATAGGAGATTAATTAAGAAAATTACATATTTTTATTCACTTGAAATAACAAAGTTTAAACAAAACGAGCGTAATGTAAACCACACTATAACTCAAAATAATGACGCAGATCTAACTCTGTGCGAGAACAAAAAGAAATTATCCGCCCCAGATAGCGGTTAAATTCGCTTTAATTACGAAACATGTACTTGTACGCTTTTTTGTTCGCTAATGAGATGTAGGTGACAAAACAATACAACCCTGATTCAATTACCATACATCAATCAAAATAATTTCAAATAAAGTGGTCAACACAGTTACATTATGTTAAAGACCTTGAATTTGAAAGTGTTGCCGTACGAAGAAGTTTTGTATGTTTATTGCCAAAGTTTATTTAGTTTAAATATGTAGGTACCTCTAAGGTATGATAGGCGTCAAATAATATGTTAGCGAATAGCCAAAAGCAAGTTAACGCTGATAAGCTTTGCTCCTACTAAAACATGCAACCTCCTTACATTAATTACCAGTCACAAAAGCGTATAACTATTAAAATTTAATTGTTTCCAGCCTTCTGTAGTCCGCTCGGTTGGTAATATCAACATTTAATTCTGTTGAGACCCCGCTTCTAATGTTCTAATTTAAAATTCTTAGGAAACTTAATATTTGAGCGGGGTTGGCCCCCTAAGGATCGCGTTGCTACTAATAATGTTGTTAGGCGTTCGACTGTTCGCAGTGTTTCGTTATAGAAGGCTGCGCGAACAAAGCGTATTGTACCGTGCTCGATTACGTTATCGGCATTGGAGCGTGAGGCATACAGAAATCCCGCGTGGCCAAGATTTCACCGCGCGTACCAGATTAAGGGACTAGACTTGCACGCTCAATGGCACATAAATTTTCTGTCGGTACCGCATCGGAACCGCAGTAGTTACAACGACCTTACTACCTCGTACGTGTTGCGCTGCCAAATAAAATGGCAAACGGCCATTCGTTGAACGCTATTTTATAACAGTATAAATGATAATCTTTGGCAAATCTCAAACCACTTGGAAATAATTGTTTGTATTAATTAAAAAAATTAATACTTCAGATACTTTTAGTATAATTATAATATAAAATTATACGTACTTTCAAACTTTATTAATATGTATAAGATTGCTTACGTTATGAATCGTCTCTTTGCAAAGTTATAATAATTCATTGAAAATTAAACGTCTGAAACATTTAATTGGGAGTTTTCCGAGAGATTTCTTGTTTTCTTTCTATCAGAAACTTTGTTACTTAAGTTGAAAATCTCGGATTATTTTAATGCTCTCATTTGGAAAATTATTAAAACTTATTTCATCGAAATTTGATTGATACTATTTAATAAAAGATTATGAATTGAAAAGTTAAGTAATTAAAGAATTTGTTTACTATTACTTATTTATTGGACTGTATAATATCATGAATTAACTACAATTCAAATATCCTTTTGTATTAATTAAAGGAGTAAATTAATTTGTACGAGGCTTTACAATATCGTAAGGATTGAAGTAATAACAGAGAGGCGAGTTGAGTAAACAGCCTCCGCTTTCATTGTTAATCGCAATAAATAACTGAACCTTTTAATCTAAAAGTATTTCTTTAATGACGGAGCAAACCTCATCTTATTAACAACGGCATTAATTCACGCTCAACCGCTCGAATCATTGCGATTCTTGTGATCATTTATTTTTTTCGCTGCTCATTTTGTTAGGAAAAATGTACAGTCATTTATAATTTTAATTAATTTGATTTTGTAAAGAGATGCATTAATTTAGTTTCCTTTGTAACTTATTCTTACTAAGATCGGATTTTTTACGAAAAGTTGACGCTTTAAGTATTGAGAGATTGTAAACCTCTTGTTGTGTTCAGCTACATTTATCATTATGTAAGTACAAATTAGCGAGATAATCTTGCAAATTCGAATTAGCCACGGTCGGAACAATTAGAGACGTTTGTAACGTTAATGGTGGTTGTATTACAACATATGTAGATGTTTGAATATTATGCATAATTAAGTACAAAAATAACTTAGATACGAAACATAGAGCACAGTATGAATCAATTTGTTTTATATTGGAACGAAGTTCCTTATCGCGCGTTGTGAAAGGGGGCTAGACGGAAAAAATTCTTACGAAAAGTTGTCACGA
>JAOPJD010000025.1:3491588-3507176 GCA_026167825.1 Papilio polyxenes | reverse complement strand
ATGATTCTAACAGATGTCGATACCTTTCGACTGGGTTGAGTAAGTAATCAATAGATGGCGCTGCTATGGTAAATCTATGAACCGCGCGGACGGAGTCGCGGGCGAAAGCTTGTATATGTAAATATTATTTAGTAGTTAAACAGGAATGTTAAAGTTTAGTAAATTGTTTGTGATTAACTAGTCAGAGTAGTAAACTGAACATAGTATGCATTAACCAGGTATTCTATCCATCAAACTATATGACTGCACAAACTTATGCGTTACAAGGAGTTTATGAACTTGGAAACATTCACCGTTGTCAGTGTATAACGCGGGAAGCTAGCGTTACCTTCATTTGTTTATATAGAACTAGCTTTTTCCCGTAGATTTGAATTTAATATTATTTATTGTTAGCTATGATGTCAAGATCTAAGAAACTTTCAGTTGAAGGAAGGCAACTGAAGTTTTTAGAGCAGAATTGGTAAAGTAACAATTAAGTAGCTAATAAATAACTAGTAAAGGTAGCATGGTCATAGTTTCTAAACATGCTATTTTATTTCTCTCAAATACAGAACTCCATTTTTTGAGTAATATTTTACTAAACTGGGTCTACAAATTCCGAAAAAAGTTCTGCGCTGTATACCGTACAGTTCTACACTCAAATGCAAAAACAAACGCTACCATAACGATGATGCATGCAGCTAGACTTTATTACTGTGCTTGTGAACACAAAATATGGTCCGTAACGACGCCTCTCTCGTTTTAGACATTAGGTAGGAAATTAATGACGTGGCACGGAGCAACTCTGACAGACTTGTAGCTAGGGGTTCGTTATGTCTTGCCGAATGCCGAGGTTGAGTACCTTGAAATGAGCGTAGCGGATCACACAGCGGCAGCGTATAACTCCTTGTAAGGATCATCTCATTTGAGAAAAATTGCTTTACTTAACTTAAGAGCACCCACATTTTTGGGCTGAAGTACTTTGATTGTATAGTACTGAACTTATATATGTAAATAAAGCACGCCTTTTTATTGCTTGCTCAATGTTTGTGCGTTCATTCGCGCAATTTGAACACGTCTTCTAGTAAAGGAATTAAGTCATACTAAACACATGTTCGGACTTTCTCGAATGAACGCAATAACATCAAACAAGCTTGTAATTCGAAACCCAGCACTAATTTTTTTAAACAATTTTTTTTTTGTTCTTACATTTATTTATTTTGCAACATATTCTTTAAAATTATATCCATCAAGGCTCGCATTAAGTTTCGTCGCAGAGACAAACCTGAGCTCTGGCGCCATTGCACGGCACAAATTAATTACTTGTGAGGCAAGGCGTGTTATGTGAAATTTACAATTAATGTTTCCCTAAGGGATAAGCTAATAACTATGATGAACAACGTACATATATGAAACGGCAAAGTTCTAAGGGTTAGTAACCTGAAAAATTAATAGCGAAATTTTCTAATAATTAACATTTAACAAATTAAAAGGTTAAGGAAGACGATATTTCCAAAAATAGACAAAAAAGAAATAATTAAAAATATTCAATTCATTAAAATAGTATCACAAAACCCAAACAAAATAAATAATTTATTTTATACGAGAAGAAACATTGAAAAACCGTATAATTAAAAAAATAACAAATTCAAAAATGTAGGTTTTTTTTTCTTAAGACATGGCGTTAATATTACAAGTGAGAAGGAAGGAACATTAGAAGGGGATGCGTAACTGCCCTTCGTAGAATAGTAATTGTTTTGTTTACGATTTTCTTGAGCCATTACCCCGCAACACTAACAGAGTTTAGCATGGCGGTAATGCTACTCGTAGTTTTATACGAGAACAGAATAGAGACAAAGCAGTTGGACAGTCCAGTACTGCTATTGCTTGAGTACACATGCTAAGAACGTATAGTACTGTTGTGTGTGTGTTCAAACTAGAGCAGTACTGCACTGTTTACTACTCTGTCTTATTATTCCGCCCTCGTGTGAAAGTAGCATTATTGTTAACAGGTTTCGAATATCGTCGGGAAATACGAGTATGTAAATTTAATAAGTCATCACACGTTGTAAGTTAAGCAACACTTAACGCCGTGTTAAGATAATTATGAAAGTTATGTGGCAACTGAGTAACAGGTTAAAGGAAATTGAAAACTGTCAAGCAAGGTTATGTAGTTTAAAAAGCTTCCAGTTACTAACTTATTTGTCGAGTTATTTTTATTACTCACTTCATACACTTAAGTAAATGGTTACGCTACGCTTATATAGACAGAAGCGTAGTTTTTAAAAAAATCAAATTGCCAATTTTACAGCAAATTGTATTTGCTATTTTTCATCACTTAATAATAATATGTTGTAATAAAAAATTAATTAAAAACCCTAATCTTATTATAATCCTAATATTTATATCAAATTGAATTCCACATTAAATTGACTATTATCATTTAGACTTAATTTCCATACTGATCCTGATACTGATTACTCTTATTGTTTGTTTACATTAATAGACATTCAGTAGACTAGAAGACACTTAAGGAGAAGACATTTCCTTACCTTTGCATTTAAAAAAAAAGAGTTTCTTTTAGCAATTACGTGTATCATGTTAAAATGCTTAAATTAAAATCTCTAGAAAATACGTGAAAAGTACAGTTTATGGGTATAATAAAAGAGATTGGGACGTAAAATTAATAGCCTTTCCAGTACAGGTTAAAGGTATTTTTTGGACACAGAGTATTTATATTAAATGATTAAAACATGTTTTGGTATCTTCATCATATCCGTTCTTCATCCCCATTGCGAGAATGTGAATAGCCTCTAAAATATAGTCTATGCAGTGTGAAAACTTTGGACGGGATAAAAATACAACTTGAAAAAATATGAAAAAGACTATTAGGGTCGTACTGCATAAACGCTATAGAATTTAAAATAACCATTGGTAGATTTTTTCTGTTTGTCGGATTCTCTGTGAGTGTGTGCGAGCTAACTTTAGAAATAGGTTAACCTATTTCAATGCGGTTCAATATTTTATTGTTGTAAGTTTAATTTAAAATTCAGTACCTACTTTGTCTTTCGTCTCAATCAGGTCATATACAATAAAAAGGTATTGATCAATCCGAGAACTAACCGGTTAATTCGGAATTAAAGCGTAATATTTGGAATAATTTCTACTTTTTTTTTTCAGAAGCTTGGTTTCCTATTTGGTACCGGTATGGTGCAAATTCATAAAATTTTTGGTGTAATTATCTGTTCAGTATTTCAATAAAGCAGTGGCAGGCGGGGGCAAGGAGGGAGACCGTTCCTTAAATACTTATTTAATTTGAAGCGAAACGCTGGCGCGGGAACTGATAACAAAATATTTACGTTAGTTCCCTTTTACTTCTTTTTAACGTACTTATCGTTTTATTTATACAGTTAACTTAAATTCCGTTTAACTTTAACATATCTTAATTGCATCTTTATGCCTTTAACTTAATTCTTATATTACGTTCAAATGTTAATATCTCCAAATAAGTATAGAAGCTGAACTTCTTATCTAAAACACATTGTTTCGATAAATGCAAGCAATTCAATCGTATGTTCTAAGCTTTATTGTCTATAGCTGGAGCCAGTCGGAGTTTTAATTGAATTGAACGCTATTAATTTGTTACCAAAATAACGTCTACCGCCAGTGCTCGCAGTAAGTTATTGTTCTCAGTTAATTTTCTGCAACGCTCTCCTAAAGTTTACAGTTGGTCCGCACAAATGTGTATTAATATTGATTGTTACGGAACTGTACAACTTCGATAAACTATTACACTGGGACTAGGCTTCTGTATTCCAGTTATTAAATCGTACAAGTTGCGGCTGTTCTGTTAATAATTTGATATAAATCTTTGAAACATCGATTTTGTCGGTATCTTAATATTAAGAGTTCCTTGTTTTCAAGATGATGCTACATTTATCTGTATATTGGGATGTTGATATGTCTGTCTTTATTTAGTCAAATAAAATAAAATTAGAAATCTCTCAAATGTTGAAGTTAGAATCTTTCGAATACAAGGCATGTGAAGTGTGTTAGAATCTTTCGAATACAAGGCATGTGTGAATTTTCGAAACCTGGCGATTTTAGTCGCTAAGCGAGTTACGCAATACTACATCATACACGGCGTGCGTCTTCGATTATACATTCGTAATTTTTATTAGGTTTTTTAATGTAGCTAAATGGTATTCCGTTATTTTAGAACATAATTAATATTACTAATTGAATTTTGGTTATAGATATGTACTGGTACATATGAAAAAATTCTAGTGGCATTAAATTGTGAGCATTGAAATGCTGGGTAAATAGTCGTTTTTGTAATCGACACGTTTTTCCTGATTTTTGGATTTGGATACTTTACACTCTTTGAAATAATATCAAATATATTATGTTTTTCTTTTCATGTCTTTTATCTTTGTTGACTGTTACATCAAAAGAACTTCACTGTTTGTTAAAATAAAGTAAATTGAAAAAGAATTAAATTATGTTACGTTGCTATAGAAGATGAAACAGTACGAAAGACTAAAAATCTCCATTTGTAAATTCATTAACAATAATATGATAAAACGTACACGAAACGAACATCGCGTTATGCTTGCTCTGAAAAAAAAAAAAAAAAAAAAAAGGTTAGTAAAGGTGGTTTTCATAGGTGTGTTAGAGTGAGCGAGACTACTATCATCCTGGAGGTACAATTTGTCACTGTCTCCGCCAATTTCCTCTTGTAACTAGTTTTTTCTTTGCACCGCGTAAATTTAATTTTAGCTCTTTGTTCAACTGGTTTGAAGCTGTAGGCTAGTGCGGACTATCATTTTGCAGGTGTGTTTTATTATTTCTATGCGGTAGTTTATAATGTACAATAATAGTTATAAAATGAAGAACACATTTTATGTCAAGAAAAATAATTTTCGACGACAATTTTGGCTTAAAATACATTTATGAATAGTTTTCTTCGCGATATCACTAGTGATTTCAACCTAACAATTCTTTTGCGCAATAAAGAATACCCAAACGTGTTCGTTCATGAGTTTTATTTGAATAGTTTTACCCCATATGAGAGAGTCGACAGCGTACGAGAAAAGCATTGCTTGTGTGCGGAGACCATATTGCGATTAAGTGGCGTTTTGCCAAAACCGAGCGAATGCAATACATAAAATTTTGAACTTTTCTTTGAATAGCGACCAAAAGTTTACAACTTCTGAATATTTAACAAGGAACCAACGTTTGGACGTGCTCTTGCTACATTAAAAACCAACAATACGAAAAATTTTAAACCCAAACGTCCATAGTAATTGATGTGCTTAGATTGGGCTGCGGTAACTTGGTTTTGTTTGATATATTTAAACACTTTATGTTATTAGAATGTTTATATTTATAAAATTACGATCTACATTTATTTTCATATCAAAACAAACAGAACTTCACTTCGAGATTCAAAATTCATTTAAATAGTTAATTATTTTAACTAAGAATTGTTTTATTATCAAACGTATACTTTTTTAAGTATTCTGTAAATTAGTTTTTAAAAAAACTAATAAACTATTTTATTGGAAAATTTAATGTCGGATTCGATTCTATCAATTGGTAGTAAAACTTTTACAGCGATACTCTTATATTAAAACTTAACATTCCCCGGCTATACTAGAAGTAATAAAATTGTAGAGAAAAAAAATGAAAAATCGCTTTTTATAGCGGCCCATCTATCTAATAAACCTAATATTGGTTCAATGCGCGCTCAAGAGGCGTGAAATGAGCCCCACTCCGTGCCGCCCTATGGGGGGCAAGGAACGCCAGCCTAGGTTGACCCCTGCTATTTTATATCACCTATACCTTCTTGAGGCACACTGTTATCAGGTCATGTATCGGTGGTTTTATTTAAATTGGCCTTTACTCGACACCCACTTGCATGATATGCAATTAAGACCTGATAGTTGGTTAGTTTCTATATGAAGATTTTTTTTACATAAAAAAATAAAACGCTGATTACGATAAAAATTATCACATTAGTTGATTTTAGTCTGATTTTATATTGCATATAAAATAATAATATTAATGACTTATATAAAAAGTAAAAAAAGCTTAATTTACCTATACTATTACATTGTACCGTCAAATCGGAAGGTCACCTTCAAGTCCTTGCTGTCACAGTCTATCCCTACACATTCCTGTGCCGGTAGACCGACAAAATAGGTTACTTTCTCGAATAACGACCGTGCGTTGCTTGGCGACAAGCAATTTGGATGTCAACACGTTGCGAGGAGAAATTCTTGCAAGGCCCTTAGAAAACTATGCGCTTAAGGGAGTCGGCCAGAACAGTGGTACGGGCGACACTGACATCAAATCGCCTCCCTAGCAATTTACGCTTGACATTTACTTGGGAATATAATGGTTTGAGAGGTTCGCAACATTGTTGTGCCTTATGGGGTTATTATGCAGGGAATCGGCCGTTGGGCCGTTTGCCTAAACGGTTCGCGGGATTGCTTTCATTCCCTTTCAAGAATATTGTGTATGATTTTGAATCGTGATATATTTTAAATTATTGTTGGGACACAGCTACATTGACGTAACAATATTTAAAAGCCTATTTCCGTCCTATGATATTTGAAATGGAGGACCTCGTCTATGTTTTCAACTAATTTACGGGCGACAAGATCCATGTCCTATTTTTCTATTGGTTGAGGTAATCTTGATAGTTCAACAAGAAAATACCATTGATAGAGCGCTTGTAAGTTCAATTTCAGTGTTAAATGCATTAAAAATGCTTTGGGGCGATTGCACGGAATACAGGATCCATTTGCATGAGTTGAATAAACAAAAAAAAAGAAAACGTTTCTAACAGTTAATAGTTGATTTGTTTTTGCCAACGCGTTTTAACGAAACAATAAGACTGATTATTGACCATGTAAAATTTGTTATCTCGGATGCAAGAATTAAAGTTAGGTTTGCCCGAATGACAGGTTTGCCACCATATGAATGTCCACTCCGTTGTGATCTTTTCCAGGCAAAATAGCTGAACAGACTGAGAAATAAGAACACATTCGATTCGTATTTTTCTCCGGAGTACAGGGGTGGAGTTTAATATTTTTTAATCAATTCCTAGTAACCAGTGCATCTAATAAAAAGCCGAATAAAAATGTTCCCGTTCGTAAAGAAAGCAGTGTTGAATCTAATCAGTAAATGAGTCGGACAGGTTAGACTTAACGAGCTTTTAATTATTTCGCTGTAATTAATGCCTGGAACGCTTTGGCCTACAAACGGATTTTTCTTGCCTTATTCCATTATTTTATTTTACAGCGTAATATAAAATGGTTAATTGTCAGGTTTTCAGGTTGTCAGATTTTGAACTGGAAAATATCAATTGTATTTGGAATGATCTAATTTATTTTTATTGCTAGTGGATTTTCATATTTTAAATTGAGTTAATTAACATATTATTGTTAATTTTTAATTTTAAATTATATTTTGCTCATTTAAGTAACTCATTTTTACTGTAGTTTAAAAATCTTATTAAAATCATAGTTTTCCAAATACAAAAGCATATTTTTTTTGAAAGCATAAAAGAATTTTGCAAACTGTTAATTGCACTTAAACTTCTTCATTTGTATGAAAGACATTAAAGTAATTAGTAAATTAATGGTCGACGATACTATTCAGTTGATATTATACGGACAGATAGCCTTCTTTTGTGTACTCTAGGCCAATTCAGTAACCATCGTCGAACACAATTTTTGTTTTAACATAACAAAACCTAACCTAACCTAAAGACCCTTGACCACATATATAGAAGTGAAACAAATGAAAAACAAGTTTCCTCGTCTCGACCATTTTATATCATAAGGTGGCAAGCGACCAAGCGGCTATCTGAATTCGTTGACCGGAACTGTAAACCAATGTTTTGTAAATAATTTTAGTACTTACTATGATCGAAGGTCCGTGGGTCGATTGTGGTAGTTGTCCCCGGCGTTGTTGGTTCGTACTCATCATCGTCATCGGGGGCTACGGTAGTGGTCGTGGTTGTGGTGGTACGACGTCGGTTGCGCTGGCGGCGCCCCCCCTTAGTCCTTGGCAGGGGGGCTGTGGGGCGCACCGGGCGTGTCACCTCTTTAACAGGCATCTGTGTCACGTAAGTGGTTCCGCCACCAGTGCCTTTCTCGGCGAGGACGAGCGCCACCAGTGACACGACCAGAAGTCGCATCACCAGTGGCGCCAGACGCCACATTTTGTCTGTAACAAAGAAAATGAAAAATAAGTTGTTGATACAGCCTATGGTCGTCCATCGCTGGACAAAGGATTCCACCATTGATTGCTAGTAAAATACTAAATTCGGTACATTTCTTTTTTAATTCTATTAAAGTCCGTACCATATTTTAAATTGTTTTGATGAACTTAAATTATTTGCTTACTAAGCAAATGGGATAGCATTAAGCTTTAAAAGCGATTTTGTGTTGTTTAGAAACTAGGGTGCTGACAGACGGACAGCTAGAGAAATAGCGCTTCAAAGTTGCGAAGTAACTTGTGAGGCTTCGAGTGTGGAAATTGTAAAGAGCTCTAAGCTTAAAATCTACAAAAGTATTTCTTATAATCTACCTTATTTAAAACAGATATTCAATCATCATTTTAATCAATTCTTAACACAATCTTACTGCAGATATAATTGAATATCATTAGTCTATTGTCACAAACTGTAATATTTTAAATAATCATGAGAGATAGAGACCAGTAATCGTTATTAAATTAACTGTTGTTTCTATACAAAGTCTAATATTAGTAATATATATTTTATTGTAATTATGACGTAATTTAAAAAAAAGAGTAAATTAATTAATAATATTATGTGCGAGAAGCTTTTGAGTTTTTAATAATTTATCAAAAAAATGTGTAGAAAATGTTAGCGTAATAAAATGTTTCTTAAAAAGGATCTGCGTTACAATGAACCTCGATGTTGCTTCGTTTTCGTATTTCACATCGTAAAGAGAGGAAATAGACTACTTCTTCTAGCTTTTCTGTTATTAATCGTTTCAAAATGCTTCACTGGATATTTTGAATTCTTTAACGACTTAGAGATATATATCCTATAAACGATAGTTACAGTATACAGTTGTGAAAATTATGGATATATTTTTGTGAGCCATTTCATTCTTCATATCACTTGACGAGTTAATAAAACAAATGAACAACCAAAAATGTGAAAAACGAATTTTGGTCGTTGTCAAAGTTGATATATTATTATTAGTAAATACTTTGATGTCCAATTTCATAAGAGTAAAGTTTGAGATCAGATTCACTCAAGTAAATATTACGCCTTAGGGACATATTTATTCCTTGAAAGCGTTCTTATGTTGGGAACGAAGTTTGAAAGAATTATCTTTCAAAGTATTACTAACCTCAATCATCGTCACACGATAGACAAGGGACGGTTTGACATCGGTACTATTCGAAGTACAACTGGACTGGGTTTTTACTGACGTCGATCTTTTATAAAAACATATCGTCATCCCTCTCATTCTATTTAAAAACAACAGAGATAACAATATTATAATGATATGAGAGTTTCGGAACTGGAATTTCTTGTCGACATACATTCACTAGGATTTCGTAGACTAAATTTTATAAATACATACTTCATTTTTTAATGAGGTGTCATTTATTACAAATATTAAAGCTAAAAACATTGACCATAACACGTATTTTCGAGGGAAGCGTTCTGAAATTGTTTTGTTAGTCAGGTGGTTTGATGGCGCGGCGCGGAGGCGTGAAGTTTTCCCAGCAAGCTTCCCGCATTTAGCGTTCAAACAACCGGCAAAAACACAAGATAAATTACCCAGTATATTGTCGAACCAGCAGACTCTAAAATTGTAGGTAAAATTTTGTATGTTAAATAAAATAAAAACTGCTTTGTTACTGGTTACAATAAATTGTAATATGTCTTGGCTTTTATGAAAGATGATTAAATGCATGTCTTTTAAACAAGTTTTTGACTATACGTGAGTAATATTTCGCACTGTTGTTAGACTTTTTGCTCCATTGATAGTAATAATTACTTATCATCACTGATAAGTTATTATTGCTATTTTATTTTTACACATTTTTTTATCCGAAGATGAGTGTCATTTTACATAGATTTGCTTAAAAGTAATTGTTTGTGAACGCTTTTTTGTATAATTAATGAATGGGTATCACATGTTAGAGTTATTGTTCTTTATGTTATCCCGATATTAGTAACAAATTGGCAAACAATGAGGCATATTATCGTGGTAAAGCTTTGCGATCGTTCGAACTATAATCATAAACATCAGCCTCCGTTTCTCACTTCGGGCTGGATCAAACTTTGCCAAATGAAAACGGCACAAACTTGGGACTGAATAACTCGTAACGAGTTATTCGACAAATTCCTTAAAGGATTTATTGTTATGAAGGTATTCTTTGAAAGCCCTCTATTAAAATTACATTGCCGTTTTGATCGCTTGTTTAGTACCGAAGTCATTTTGAAAGAATTTTTAGTTCAAATTAAACACATTTAGAAATTTGGATGCATATACATTCATCCAAATATCTTGATTCATATCTTGTTTTTATAATTCTTAAACTAACGCTTGATCACAAACCTACTTGATTTTATGTGGTCACTTGTATGGTAAACTGCAGTGGTATTTTATAACATCATTTTTACGCTGAATATATTAGAATAAACGATCCATGGCTGACGGAATGTGTAGTCGAATTCCCGGGAGAGTTGGTTTGAAAGCCTCCAGTAGCCGACCCAGCCCGATAATGCATCCAATCCCTTCTTCGTTTTATTTTGCGTCTTTCAAGAGTTACAAATGGATGGCGGAGATTTCTATAAGAGAGAATGAAGTGGAAAAGTTTCAGATTGAGACAATATTTGTCGAGGCGACATTTTCTTTCGATCTTCTTGTGACTTAACTAATACCTATCTGAGAACAGTGCTACTCGTTATGATTTTTTCGAAGTGAATACATATATTGCAAGCTTTTTCATATTCCCTAATTATTAATTTATTACTGAAATTAATTCTTCAAATAGTAAATAAGTATTATTTAATAGTAATTTAATACTATTTAATAATAATCGATTTTGCAACCTAATCAGATTTAAAAAAAAACAATTTCACCAATAAATTCCAATACGCTTAAATCTTTATTTAAATCATTCGAACGGTCGTTACGTGGACTTAAAATAAAACGTTTATGCGGAGAAAAGACTGAGCACTTCCGAAATTAATTTTAAAAAACCAATCGCTGGGTAGATTTAATTAAATTTCTTTTTCCTTAAGATGAGATGCTATCACGATCACACTTTTATTAGTTGCCAGTCGTTGAATAGTTGAACTTCTGCACAGACTAAAAATATTAACTGCTCAGTTTTGAGTTTTCGCGATACCTATTATACGAAGAAACTTTGACAGTTTTAGTCTGCTGGCAACATTCTACTGTCTTCCTTGGAAGGCTATTTCATATTTCGAGTAAACGAAACGTTTATTGTGAAAGTGCAACGTTGCATTGTATTAGTATTTTCTTAAATGAACTTTGTTAACTGTTGCAGTTCAGAGATACGGATAAAACATATTTACGTATACATACGTACTAATATTATAAATGTGAATGGTTAAATGTATGGATAGATGGACGTTTGCTATTAGGTATCCCCAGAACAGTTAAACAGATGTCGCTGAAATTTGGCATAGATATAGAACATAGTCAGGAAAAACACATGGGCTTTTTACGTTTCTACATATACTCGTACAATACGGTCGGTGTTTACGTCTGTTACAATCTTACTAAATTGGATCTAGAAGTTTAATACTTTTCGTTAAATTTACTAACACTTTGTGCTTTGTTTTCAATTGCATAAATCATTCAGTTTATTTATTGCATATGCTAAAGTTGAGTTTAAAATTTTTCCATAAAATACTTGGAAATACATCGAGCTGAAGAAAAAATATTTTAGAAAAATTTTAGGACATCAGTTTTGTTCAGTTGAAACACGTCGGGAATTAATTATGGTTACCTAGCAACGTCGGCGTATCTATACGAGCTCGCACCAAAATGCGATCAATTACAATTGTCTCGGGCATACCGCCGTATTGTCGGTAATTACTGTATTATACTAATTCACAATACAGTATTGTATTTGCTGTTTAGTGTAAAATCGATTCGTAATCGATATTGAATGTTGACGATTTAATCCATTTTGTAGTTGTAATGGTACGATTTAAGCTAAGTGCAGTTGTTGAAAAAGGTTAATCTTAAAATAGAATTAAATAAATGAAAAAAAAAAAACAAACAGAAACAAGTTCAGCATTATTCTATTCGATCTAAGTAGACTATAAAGTTTTAATTTAATTACGCGAAAACTTCAATAACTTGGTTCAAATTGAGCGTGAAAATACTTAGTGATTACTTCATTTAGTGAGTTATTTTCAAGTAAACAAACTGAAATACATTTTCCGTATCTAAGTATTTAATAACAAACCATCTTATTTTTAAACAGTTTTGTTTCTTTCATTTTTAACTCGTTGTTCCAAACAAACACTGTTTTTAATGTCTGTTCTATCGAATTTTAATATCTTACCTCTCTTTGTTTCCATCGTTGAAATATTTGTTTTTATAAAATAGCAAGTGATTGTTTTCGCAAATATTTGAACCAACTATTCGTGAGACGTATCCGGTTTTCGATTCACGTTCTACGCTCGTTTCCGTCTGAGCTAAGAAATAAATGTAGGCCGAATGAACAGCTGACCGAAGCTGTTTCAAATTATTTGGAAAAATATATACGTAAAATAACAAATACATAATTTGGAATTTATAAGAATATAGACTTCGTACAGCTATAAAAGTATGATGTAATCTGGAACGATACATATTCTTAGATGCTAGTATCAAAACTTGATCTGCACACTACTTGTGACCTAACACGTGCATTGGCTCATATTTATAAATCGACTAGCTATCGCCTGCGACTCCGTCTGCGCGGAATTATAAACAAACTAAATTAGTAGCCTATGTGTTCTTCCGGACTAAGTTCTATATTCTGTATACATCCATCCATTCAAACTTCATCCAGATCCGTTCGTTCCAGAGGCGTTCAGGAGGTAACCTTAAAATAACATTCATCTATCTAAACATTTGCATTTATAATATTAGTAAGATAAAAAGGATTGACCTTTACCTGGATTGGTCTGGTCTTTAACTTTCAGAGCATATGAGATTATAGACACGCCACAGTAATTAGTATCAGATCGTCGATGATCGTAACCACGTTTTAAAGACGCAGTAACTACGTGGAGAAAATTAATATTTTATTACTTATGAAATATATAGAATGGGATAAGTATAAGAGGTTTTTGTTTGTCACTAAATTCTCATTTAGTTCAACATTTCTAAACATTAATAAAACTGTATGTCTTTTATGTAATACCTACATCCATTTAAAGTTTCCCCGGCTGCTAACATTGTCCTGAGTGTTAAAGTTTTGGAAACTTAAACGACCGTGTTTTAATTAAATCGAAAACAAAGGAGTGTTAACTTGAGTTTTTATCAGATTAACATAATAAATGATTATTTATTATAATACAATTATGTATTTACGTTAACAGTACATTTTTTAATTTATTTACAGACTAGCCTCGGCGACTCGGTTAGCGCGGCAAAAAAAAATTATAAGTATGCCTATGTGTTCTCCCAGACTATGTTCTACAACCGTGGCAAATTTCATCAAGATCCGTTGATCCGTTACGGAGATACCTTCAAACAAACATCCATCTATCTAAACATTCGGATTTATAATATTAGTTAGGTTATTAAGATTTCATTTTTTGCCTATAACTAATTATTTTGTTTAATATTAAAATCAATAAACCTGAGAATCCTTCTTAACAGTAAATTGTAGATGTATTTGTACTATCTATATATTATATATAAAAGATTTCGTGTTAGTTACACTATTTATAACTCAAGAACGGCTGAACCGATTTGGCTGAAAATTCATGGGTGGGAAAATTATTCATGTAGTTGAGAACCAGGATACGGACATAGGATACTTTTTATCCCGTTTCCTTTTTTAAATTCCGCGGCAACGGAGTCGCGAGCAAAAGCTAGTATTATATAAAACTTTGAATATTAAATAAAATAATTTTTTTATGTATGTATAGTATTTTGAAAGTATTAAAGCTTATTAAAGTGCTTTTAAAATTATTCTCTCATACAAAATACGGCGAAAGGCTAACAAGACTTTATGATTCAGCTTTGGTACCTTTTGTGTAATATTGTTCAATGTTATAGAAAATCCTTTTCTTGTTTTGGTATTTCAGTACATTTTCATTCTCGTAAAATCACTTTGTTCTGTATTGAGATTTTCCTATTCAAATCGATATATTAATTTTGTAATATTTATTGTTGGTGTTGGTAATTATTTATTTATATAGTTTTATCTAATACTCAAACGCTGATAACAAGATGATATTGTTGTGGTAGCTAAAATTAAAAATATATACATTTCTGCACCTATATTAAAGTAATGTTTGGACAGAATGTCACGTTAACTGATGCTTTATAAGGTTTTATTTTTATAAGATTCGGAAAACAGCGCGGTAAGCAGGCAGAAACTCAATTCAAGTTTTCAACAAACTTGTATAGTCCTTAGGTAAAGATATAAAGTATCGCGAAAATATGGTGGCGCGTCGCTACAGAGACATGCCTCGCGTTGCGACGTCGGAAAGTTAAAAATCTAAATCGCTTCTATAGAGGCACATTGGGGACAAGGATTCTATTCATGAACTTTCCGGTCCCCGCCGTACCAGTTTACCTCTTTACCGATTTATGACACCGGGGTATTTGAATATGGTTACCATAAAAATAGACGTTCTGAGGACAGAAACTTTGCCAATAAAATGTAAATGATTCAGTCAGTAAAGACTTTAAATTAGATAGACTGGTTCGTGTTTGTTGAAATAGGACCATGCGATATGAATGTGCACCCTCGTATGGTTTACTATTACGTAGTAATCGCTACTTTAATGCAGGGTACATGCATTGAAATGCCTCACGAGGGACGTCACTTACTTTCACGGAATTATTTTTGCCATCATATTATAACAGAAATCTTCGCGAATTATAAAGTTCTGAATACGATTTCAACTTTACAACTATGATCCTCCAATCTCATCAAAATTTGTCATGGGTATAATTAAATTTGTATAAAATTCAGAATGCTCGTAAAATTCTTTAAGATTTTAATTTTACTTTATTAAAATGTAATGTTGAAAACTTTGATTAAATTTTCTGAAAGAACAAACGAAGCAAGGTCTCTTTTAGTAAATTGCTTTAATTTTTCCAGATTGTTCTTTTTTGTATTCGTCAAACTATTATTAATTCTTCTTAGTGTTCATAGTTAGTCTTACTTCATAATGAATTTTAATGAATAATCTTTCGTTGTCAGAATTGTTTATATATATATATATATATACTAGCTGTCGCCCGCGACTCCGTCCGCGCGGTTGGTAGATTTACCATAGCAGCGCCATCTATTGATTACTTACTCAACCCAGTCGAAAGGTATCGACATCTGTTAGAATCA
>JAOPJD010000025.1:3462374-3491488 GCA_026167825.1 Papilio polyxenes | reverse complement strand
GAACTGCACATGGTGTGCGAATTTTATTATAATCGGTTAAGTGGTTTAGGAGTCCATTGAGGACAAACATTGTGACATGAGATTTATATATATTAAGATATGAAGAAATGTAATGTTGTAGTTAGTCATACTTTTTCTAATTAACAATATGACAAAACATTCTTCTATATATAGTGTAATGACGACAATTTATAGCTATAAGCTAGACATTTTACCGAGGACGGTCCATTAGCGCTCCATGATACTTAAACAATTTAAAATTTTATGAAAGCCGATGTTTTATTATAAATTATAACGTAAAGTGCACTTATCAATACATTAAGCTAGATCCATTACCGTCATTGATTACCTTGGACTATTTAAAAAAACAATTTCGTTGAGTTCTACCGATAGTGAAACAATTAATAATTATAAGTTAGGCAAAGTTGATATTATTTTTTTTTCAGTTTAATATTGTCTGACATATAAGGGTGAGTATTTATCTTATTTGTAACAATGGAAAAGAAAGAAGAAGGAAAAGAACACTACGAAGAGAAACAACTAAGAAGTCCATTGAAACATAAGTCAATGAAATTAATAAGATAAATAACTGGAAATCAAAATTACGCCTAGATTGTTTTACAGAAATATATATGCAATATTTATTAACCTCCTGATAAGGTACGCATGTGTCGTTATTCTTTATATAAATATAAATAACCTATTATGTTTGTCAAATCAGGGAAAATCTAAGAAATCGAAAAATATTATTTTCTAATACATATCTGTAAACGAAAAAGACATACGATACGGCATACGATGTTGTGATTATTTCTATATCAGAACATCATCTAGATTATTTAAAGGTTCTTTATATCTTTATTAAAATGCTATGCGGAGTAAAAACGATTATTATAAAATATAAATGCAAACTGAATATTACAAATGTTAAGAACAAGGAATAAGACCTTTGTGCATTTTAATTGAATTTGTGCAGTGAATATGATAACGGATGGCACGACCCTTGGAGCCGAGCCAAACTCACCTGCACACAGCGCAGTGCAAAAGCATCCTCACTATTATTATACTATTTAGCCTATTATATTTAACGTTTGAAAATGTTAACAGACAATATACATGCGTTTATCTATATATATAAAAGTCGTGTTAGTTACACTATTTATAACTCAAGAACGGCTGAACCGATTTGGCAGAAAATTCATGGGTATGTAGTTGAGAACCAGGATACGGACATAAGATACTTTTTATCCCGTTTCCTTTTTTAAAATTCCGCGCGGACGGAGTCGCGGGCAAAAGCTAGTTATTTTATAAAGGTCCCATTTCAACGATTGTACTTTTTAATGTTATGTAAAAAAATTAAAGTGAACATCCATGTAGAATTATTGAAACATGCAAGTAGTGCATACAGTTAGAGTACTTAGTTGATATTTATACCAGAGATAGAGAGATATAAAACTTCGTAATTACTAGATCTGAAAATTTACCAGCGATGGAATAGTAAACATTATGAACGTTATCCTTTTTCCAAGTTATCACTACGGTTTATTTTTAATAAATTTTGATCTAATTTGAGTAAAAAGATAAATATATAAGAGTTAAATTTAATTTAAATCATAAAGCAGGCGACCAAATTATAAAGTAATTGACTTTATTCACCTTCAAACAAAATTTAATTTGAAAGTAATAGAATATTTTAGTGAGTAATAAAATTTCAGACAAACCTTACAAATTTCCAGCATCAAAGTTTTGTAGCGGTTTGAAAATTCGAATATTTGAGTTAAAAATATTAGTACAAAAATTGCGTTATTTCTTTGTTTATTTAACATCACATTTGAAGTCACATTTGTGCATACTTAATATCATACCCATTTAGTCTTAGTGCCTTTTGTTACTAGCTGTAACGAGTATTGCATAGGATTCGGGAAAAAATGTGATATTGCTAAATTATAAAAATAGTCATCTTAATAACTTATTTTGAATAAAAAAATGTACAAAAATATATATACAGAACTCAATAAATTCAATAATTTCCAGTGAATTTTATAGCAAAATATTTTTTGTGGCATCACACGACCATTTAAAAAATCACTCTCAAATATTTACATCGATAACGACTTTTTCCATAAATTTAATAGTTTTTTATTGATGTTTACGTTTGAATGCGCAATCAATTTTTCAGACGGTTTTTTATTAAAATCGATTAATGTAAAAATGTTAATATTTTTTTAGTGTTGAACCGGATTTGTTTAACTTAATAAACAATTTACAAATGTAAGCAGGTTTCTATCAATCATTTCCATTAATTTCGGCACAAAAGTAAAAGTGAAATTTAAAAAAAAAACTATTTCTAATTTCATCGCTGGAGTGTTTCGGGAAGTGGTTTATTATTGGAATGGAATTATCATTAAATTCGTGGGTATTATTTCAAAGACACTAAATATACTCGTACAAGTTGTCTACTCATACAATAAAAGTTGTCTGCATATTTTTTGTTATATTGAAAAAGCTAGCGCTTGACCTCAAAGTGTAAATAAGTATTATAAGGATTTATAAATGTTTAGTGTATACTACAGTCAATCAGTTAACTATATTACAGTCAATTATCCACTGAGTCTATCGATCTGGTTCATAATACGACTTAATATGATTACAAATCACAATTAGAATAGAAATAACACAAATGGAATGGAATAATTAAAAAAATGGCGCCTTTGTTGCAAAATATAGAACGTTTTATTCTGGTGGCATCCATTAGTGCATTGGATATGAGCTCTCCTCTAATGCACTGCAATAAATTAATACCTGAGTTTAGCTGAATATATTTTAACGACTAAAGTATTATTGTGGCAATCATTTTGCTAGCTGTTGGTCTTTTAATGTAAATTTAGGTGATTTCTTATTCTCGTTAAAGTAAACAAAAAAGAATATTCTGAAACATACGCACTTTAAATTAAATAATTAATGATAAGCTTGCTTCGCCTTTTTATCAGATAAACTTTGATGAATTGGTAATTAAGGCTTAGAAGTAAAAGATATTTTTTTTACAAGTAATAAATCACAATAAAAACTCTGTCATTAATTTAAAAGCTTTCAGAAATTAACTTTTTGTTTGGTGAAAATTTTAATATTAATAAAGTAACAGTATTACCACACGTTGTACTGAATTTACTTTACTCATTTTTTTATGATCCGTCTTTTTAAAAATATAAGTTAAAATGTGTCGAGTAATATAGAAGTTCCTACTTCATTTTAACACAACACGAAATGTATAATTTCAATTTGAATAGATTCATTAAAAATTAAAATTACATGTCCCATCGTCATTCAGGAACTTTACTTGTAGATACGAAACAGACTGAGTAATTAAGGGCCATTGTATCAACTTGTGTGTGATGTGGTGGACTGGCAAACTGTGATACTCCGAAGTTGGGTTATTAGTTGTGATTGATACCGAACTACGTACATTGATAAACCAACTAAAATATCTATTTTTCTACGACACTAAACATGGAGAAAGGACGCATCTTCAAAATATACCCTGCTTTGTGGAAGAGGCAACCTTCTCCTCAATGAACATTCTCGAGTTAAAAGGGAAAGAGTTGTGTGAGAAATCTAACTCTCGAAGAATTTAAAGAATTTAACCTTTTATTGTTTTTAACCTTGTATAAAAAGTTGTGAAAACCTAGATATAAGAATATTGTAAAATTTAAGAAAAATTTTTGACCCATGTTCGAAGGAACGAGAGGGCGTCATAGCGCCGCGATTTTCTAAACCATTAACTCATTAAAAATAAATAGCTCTATTTAAAAAATAATTAACAAATACTTAAATACTATTTCAATTCCATGTCAAGATTTCAGATTTAAGACATGCTCTGAGAACTATATTAAAGCCTATCATTGCACGTGTCACTTACGAGAGTTCAGTTCGTTAAATATTAAAATGATTTTAGAAATAGTAAATGTTTCAAATTACTCGTGAATTTCATTATTGAATAATGAAGAATGTATGTATTATTTTGAATAATTAACTGTCCTACGAATGTCGTATTGTATGCAGTAAAAAATTAAAAATGGTAGACGTCAGGCAACAAGAAAAAATACTACTGTGGCGATTCCAGACATAAAAACATTCTATTGATATTGTTAATATTTGTAATTCATCTCTCCCATGGAAGGTTAATATTGCAACTAACGGAAATAAAACACATATTCTGAGTATCGCGGAATGTGTAATTTTTGAGTAGCGTCGCTAAATATGTCATCAGCCACTACTCAACCGCACCCAACTCCAAGCTGTTCCCATTCCGACATAGCGGTAATAAAAACTTTACATTTTGAACACAAATGTAAATCTCATGCTTACGCTGTGATATAAAATACAACAGACGTTGCGGTTAAAATTTGAATTCATATATAACCGTGAACTTTCACCACCGAAGCATCTATGTAAAAACTTATTAATATCCCATTTTAACGCTTATAATTTTGTACCATTGTTCCAGAAAGTAGAAACCTATGGTAAATTTGAATGATGAGTGAATCTAATATATAAAATTCTCGTGTCACAGTTTTCGTCACCGTACTTCTCCGAAACGGCTTGACCGATTCTCATTAAATTTTGTGAGCATATTCAATAGGTCTGAGAATCGGCCAACATCTATTTTTCATTTTTTTTAACTGCGCGCGGACGGAGTCGCTGGCGACAGCTTGTTTATTATATAATTTTTGAATTCAAATTACGGAATACTCGTAGCAGAGCGATTTAGGTTATAATTGGCGCAGTTTTTCGTAAAAAGTGTAATAAACACTTATGTATGCTACTTAGACCTGACTTAAATAAAGAATATCAAAATTGATACGAGTATTTAACCAAGATATCTCATAAAAGCCACCTTAATATCCAAGTATTAACAAGGTGGTTACTATGAAGCCAGGCTTATTATCGATAGTTCGCAGTTTGGGATACTGGTAACAAATTACGTACATTGCGGATTATGTATCTTATTTTTCTGAACATTCATAAGCTTTACGAGAGTTGTGGAAGTAAAATTTACTTATATAAATACAAGTACAAAAAGTAGAACTTAATGGTTCTTTTGTTAGTTATGAGTGATTTGGTCGAATGTAAATAATTTAAAAATGAGTTTAAATTTTTACCTGATTTTATCATTGAGTACCATTGACGGTTTAAATTAAACTGAGGAGAAATTATTTATTTTAATTCTTGTGTATTTTATTTTATGCGTTAATTTAATAAGTAATATTTCAACAAATATATATGTATGTAGGAGGAAGTTGATGCGGTCGTAAAACAGAGTGATATAAACATAGATGTAACTCGTTAAATTACGTAACTCCAATCGTGTTGATCCACAGTGTATACATGCGCCTATTATGGCGGCCATTTTCTATGTACCAGATGTATAACTCACTTCGCCGCGACCATAAATATACCGGGCAAAGCGTCAGATCTTAATACTTGATACTTATACTTTAGTATACTCACTTTAAAATATGACCATTTTGAAATGCAATTGTTACATAGTACAACAGCGAACGAAGTGAAGTGATACGTTTTTCGATTTTTTGAAATTTTCCTCTATTCTTTCTTTCGTACATAAAGTTAGTTTTACTCGTACATGTGTGAATTTTGGGAAGTATATTGTTATGCTTAACTCTCTATTCTTCATACAATGGTTCGGTCTGTTTTTAAATTATATATTTTCTACTTGGCTCCTAGTTATTGGCTTGAAAAAAAAAATGAGGTTTTAAAGCTAAAAAAATATGTGCAAAAACAAAAACGAAAAGCTGCGACATAGTCTGGAAAATTGTCATTATTAAAGCATAGTATAAATATAGTATTATTAATTTTTACTGATTTAAACAAATTGTTTTACAATTAGATGAGATGTTGTTAGTTAATTTAACGTAACATAGAATACAGAAGGTCCAAACAGATTTGAATTAGACAGCAGACAAGGCGGTATACAACAATGTAATTACCAGTTTCGGTGTTAATAGACCTTCATGAACAAGACATAATATAATCCAATTTGAGTGTTTATAGTTAAGTAAGTGTAGTTAAGTAATTACCAATCGCTTTGACATCTTACACCTAGTGAATCAGGTATAATGGTTTATGAAAACGTTGATCACTTTGATATGTTGATTAAATATATATATTTTTTCAAAGTTTACCCCTTTTACACTAGTCAGGTAAATTTAGATTAAATGTACATATTCAATTAGATCGTCGGTGACTCAGGGGTTAACTTGACTTGTAATCTGCAGGTCTTGAGTTCGAATCCCGCCATGTATCAATGTGTTCTTTCGATTTTCGTATAACATATGTATATTTATCCCACGTTCTTAAGTTGAAGGAAAACATCGTGATGCAACCTGCACATATCTGCGAAGAAATTGAAAGATATGTGTGAAGTCAACTAACCCGCCCTGGGCTACCGTGGTTGACTATGGCCTAGTCACTCATAACTTAGGGTAGGGGCCGAGCCTCTCAGTAGGGATATTTAGTGAGCTGATATAATGTAAATATTACTTCAGTTTCTCTTTTTGTCTCTCTTTTTTGACAATGTAACTAGGCTGATAAGCTATTTTATACATAATTTTACTAAATTATCTGCAACACACGGACATCTCTAAATTAGAAACACCAATTATTTGTAGCCACCGGTATAGGATTATGTTTACAGTGTACAGTATTAATTAATGTTCGCAATACTCCTGTAGTACGGTGTACAAATAGAGTGGATAACTGGCCGAGTAAATGTGCACTTACACAATTTCATTATAAAATACAAAATTAAATACTCAAATATAATTTAATATTAATTTCGTTTATTTTTTGGCTCGGTAAAATTTTATTAATTCAACTCAAGTTTGAATGTTAATGAAATTCAAACTAATTGCAAAGTCGAGTAGATCTTGGAACTTGTTTTAATAGTTGAAGATGTCAATTAGGAAAGTTTTAATTTTAACTTGTTAATCGCGATTAATAAATTAAAAAGTACAAAGATTGCTAATTTCATAAAGTTTTCTGATTAATGTAATACATTTTAGAGAAAAGGATGTTTTTTAAACAATTTAAATTCTAAATATAATTTCAAAATGTGTGTATGTGTGTGTATTTGTTCAATCCTTTATTTAAGGTCTACGGTGAAAACATTGTACGAGTTCCACTTTACCTCAAGAACTATCATCATACGTTTTTTTCTGCTAACAAAGCATATTTCAAAGCACTATCTATGATCTTAAGATATGATATTAACATACTATTTGCATATAATTTTTACTACAACTATCTGATTAACTAAACGACACATACTTATTGATTATTTTTAAGTGAAAATCAAGTATGTTAAAATATTAATTCGTTTTATTTATTATTATAATTTTTTTCTTTTTCAAACAAAGAGATATTACGTAATATCTTTGTTTTAAAATGCAACCACATGAAACGGTAAATTCAATAATTGAAACATAATTTCGACATTAGATTCCCAAAAAATTAATCTTAATATTGGATCAAGACTTCTCAATTTAAGAATCGATTTATCCTTCGCGAGGTAACCTAATTTTATGGCACACCGACGAAATGGCGTCGCCTCGGCATGTTGTTACGCTTCGCTAAGCGATTAGATTCAATGGGAAATAGAAAATTTTGTATTAAGCCAAAGCAACAATCTGCGTGATGCGATCATTCAATTTTACACATATGTACGGTATACCGAAATCTTTCGAACGAACTTTATTTAGTTTGGTATATTTTTATTTGCCGCCAAAAAAATGTAATTTGCGCTATCAAATAGATACATATTTTTCTCATTGTATTTATTTCTTAGTTTGCTAAAATGTCTAACAAAAATTTTAGTGTAGTGAAATTAATATAATGTATCGTATTGCGGAGGTGAGTTGTTATCTTTAATTCTGCCATTGCCTTTAAATATAGTGAGTAATTGTAGATTTTAAATGTCAAAGTATTATTAGAATCTTTTCATAAAGTGGCAAAGTGCGGTCGAGGTGGCCGGTGGTCTATTTGCCGGGCATGCAATGGATGCATATGAATTACGTCAAAGCGGGAAGGCATTCCTTATTTTCCGGGAACCTGATCATTTTTTCGACGTCCACATGGGACGTAAAAGTACAAGAGTTTTCACTTAACCGACGATTCTTTGTGCAGGTGTGTACATTTTTAACTCCAGTTCCAATAGCGTCAGCAAAATTTGAAATACAATAAATATGACATTTTAAATGGAATAAATGAGCGAAGAAATAAATCAAACCCGTTTACATAATAATATGAATGCTATAAAAATATTAGAGTATTTACTTTCGAACGAAAGATAAAGTTAAGAATGAGTATACTAGAGGAAGTTTGAAAGTAGCGCCACTTATCGAGAAATTGAAGAGCAGAAGGTTAGCGTGGTTTGGACCTGTTATGCGGAGGGATGATGTTCATATAAACAAAAAAGTAATTAGATGAATGTGGATGGCTACAAAGGTAGAGGACAAAGAAAGTATGGATGGATTGTGTGAAAAAGGATATGCGTAAGAAGGGGGTAAATTCAGATATGACGAATGATAGAGATGTATGGAGGAGTAGTACATACTGTGCTGACCCTCCATAGGGATAAGGGCAGTTTAATGATGATGACATTTACAATTCGGAATATTATACATTACATATTCGGAAATTGATATCGATAACTTTATATGATTGAAAAGAAGAAGCCAAGATAAAATCCTTCAAAAGATTGCATTGCTTACTATGCAAATAATATGCCAAAAACATGTGTATATTTCTACAGAAGTACGGTTTGAGTTAGTTGCATGTTATTCCTTCGACCTTCGTAAAGTTATGTAACATTTTTTCCTTAATTAATAACTCAGTTTGTAGGGTGAAGAAAACCTAAAAAGTATTGAAAAGTTCCCAGACTACTTCGTAATCAAGGCTGGAAGTAGTTACAAACTTTATTCCGTAGTTTACAACATTTTTTATGCAATGTTTTAGAATGAAAATTTCTGTAAACCTTACATAAATTAAAACTACTACTCAACTAATCTATAGTTGAGACTTTTGCTAATAAAGTAGGTGCGGTAGGTCTATGAAATGAAAGTTTGATGATTGGCAATTTGGGATTATCTGACCATCGGGAGATATACTTTAAAGGTCGATATACACTGGTCGCCGGTTTGGGGTCACGGTTGAGTACAATATCGAGTAGTGTGTAACACTTAAGAATAGTTAATTTTACTCCCTTGTCTTACAATTTCACCGATTGAAGGATTGCAATAACTTCCAAAAAAACTAATCTATCGCATCCACGGTCATTTCCTTTGAGGAAGCCCCTATATAAAATAATTTAAAAAATCTCGAATCGATTTTAAGGATTGATTATTGGTTTCATCCGTTAGTTCATGTATTAACTTCCACAAAAATATTTGTAGCGAATAGACACGTGTCGAATACCGGGCCTCGAGAGCGTAGTCTGCTTCAATTTGCAACGTTTTATATTTAAGTTTTATATTTGTGCCTGATTTATATCCGTATGCTTGTAATGCTTAAAAATAAACAGTCGTAATTATTATCATTCATCTTTTTGAAATTTTACTAATATTATAAATGCGAAAATTTAGATGGATGTATGGATGTTTGTTAGAAGGTATCTCCTGAAAGGTTCAACGGATCTTGATGAAATTCGGCACAAATATAGAACATATTCTGGAAGAACAAAGGCTGTCTATGATTTATATTTTATTTAAATTCCGCGCTGACGTAGTCGAAGTGGTCAGCTAGTATGTATATATTAATAGATTTCATTTACTTACATTTGTATTCAACTGAAACTTCAAAACAAATTTATGAATGCAAAATATGCAATCTCATGATATTCCTCGGAAGTTGTGAACGAACTTTTTGTAGTTGGATTACACGGTTCCACATTTGCTAGTCAGATCTGCAGGCAAACATAAGTTATTTCTATTTCGTCGCATTCCGTACGTCTACTTAAATTAAACTTTGCCTTAATACGTTTATTTATCATATACTCGTATTTTCCTGGTACAAAAGTATCTGAAGTTAGATTTATGTAGGAAAGGCTCATTTTATTTTCAATTCGCAATATGATTTGATGCAAAATTTTAATTAACGTTGGTAAATGACGGATTTTCTTTGTAATAATTCATCTGAAAATAACTACAACTTTATTACATTAAAGTACTAAAATAGAAAACAAAGATACAATTTTAATATATTTTTATGATGTAAAAGGTAAGTGAACTGAACAATTCCACTTGGAGTTTGGATATCGTCTTATTGAATTATAGCTCTTAAAGGACGTGACTCGGCTCTGTCTGTGATCGGGCCATCGAATCCTCCATGTTTGCTCCATTCTTGTACGTGTGCGATTGACTTTAATCGATTCTTGAATGATTCTTGTCGCGACCCTCACAAACCACTCGTGCTTCACTCACATTGATTTATTTTGTCGTTGTTTTTCCTAAACCATTCCTTTAATATCAAAGCCAACAATTAACGACTCCCTTTGTTTATTTCGTTTGATTTACGCTTATGATTTTAGCTTAGTCACATGTCACATATAGTTTGATTATCGGATGAAGAATTGAGGACTAACGCCGACTCGCCACCTTCTCGACTAATGAGCACCGCCCCCCATCGTCATCAGCAATAGAGCAGTGAGTGTTAATCTTGTGCGGTTATTCTTAAAAATGTCAAAATATAAGGACTACCTTTGCGATGTCCTTAAAGTTTACCTTTAAAAATTTCAATATCAAAGTGGTGTGGGGCACGCGGAAACAGCGAGAAAGGGGGAAAATGAATAATCAAAGAAATTTAATTTTACGATAGCTCTCGTCCTTTTCAAAGACGGGGACACAATAAGTGAAAGGGTTTCTTTTCAGGCACCTTGGCTCTAAAAAATTGAGGTAGTGGAACGTGAATAACAATTGCGCCCTCAGGGGGCATGAATCGGAAGGTGGGGTGGGGGATGGATTGATGGTACCCGCTTGTAGCATCTGTCGTTTAAGTGAACATCAATTATAGTATATACATCTCGCCATTTCTTTGTTTGGCGAGCTATGTCTGACTCGACTCATTACTCTCTTTGACTTTGGGGATTAATTTCATAATATAAACAAAAGACAACCTGATATTTTTTTCCTTGGAGACAGTAATTTTTTCGAATGGAAAACTAAACGAGTAATATTTTATATGATTCAGACATATTTGTGGTACTGTTGTTGAAAAATATATTTTGTTTACTTCATTCCTTTTACTATTTTATGATAAGTATATATTCACTAAAATAAGTCGTGCAGTATCAAATAACAATTTTAATGAAACATACCTATTTAAAAAATAGTATTTATTTTCATTTCAAATTAGCACGAGATAAAAGACAAAAGATTCGCTCATTTCTTACGCTTCTTTTATTTTTTAATTGGACTGCCATCTTCCATTATGTCATTTTCCGTTTTTTAAAGTTTACAATTACAAATGAATGTCATTTTACACATTCGTTTAAGCTCTTGCCACACTTTATAAATCTTTCACTCTCTTACTCACTTTTATAATTAAAATATAAATCCCAAATATAGTATTTGTGAAATATTTAATTTATATTTTTTTCAAAAGATAATTAATTAAACAAATCTTCAACTGTTAATTAAAAATAAACTACCGACTAGCCAACCATATTACACTCAGAGAGAGAACAAGAATCGAATGACAACTCACTCATCAAAATCGATTCAGTTGTTTAGGCTACATAAAAACTTACATAATCTTAAAAAATATTACTATCCTGAATCAGTAGGGTAATAAACCACTTTAACAGTGTCTTCTAAAAACAATAAATATATTAGCAAACCATGCATACAGAGAAGCCATTATTATTTGAAATATGAAATTAGTTTTAAAGTTTTCATATTCGAACACCGGTGACGGTGGTCTTATTTCAAGTGCTTAATAAACTTTGTCGGTTCTTGTAATACAAGACTGAGAAGTGGACTGGACTTTATACGGTGAACCGATGACCGCATTTAGGAAAACTTAGTGTAAGCTCTTTGACAACATAAAGCCATGTTCACAACGATAGAGAAACACTACACCCTTGTAGTGACAAAAGGGTATTTAGCCTCATGTAAATTTTCATCACAAATTCATAAAGTCTGTGTAAACATATGTTACTTTCATTATTTGTTAACTAATAATTAGTCTTTAACTAAACATTATTATTAATTAATTGTTATATCTGTTTTCTTTTAAATCTTTTAATACGAGTATACTCTTTAAGGTGTCTTTAATTTGAGTATTTCACATTACGTGCTAAATCTTTCTAAAAGCACTTCAAAATAGGAGGAAGAATTTTATTTCGTTAATTTTGACGGTTTAGTGTTTCAGCTCTATCATAATTGTCCCAAAATGATTCAGACAAATATACAAGTAAGATGTCATATTTGAAACTTGCTTTACACTGTAATAAAATATGTTAAATGAATTTTTTAGTCAAACAATCTATTAAATACTAGCTTTTGCCCGCGACTTCGTTCCCGCGGAATTTTAAAAAAGGAAACGGGATAAAAAGTACCCTATGTCCGTATCCTGGTTCTGAAATTGGCCTGGTTCGATTTGGCTGAAAATTCATGGGTATGTAGTGGACTATGTACATACCCATGAATTTTCAGCCAAATCGGTTCAGCCGTTCTTGAGTTAACTAACACGACTTTCTTTTATATATATAGATATAATTAGGTAACCTTTTCCCATATCATTGTTGATAAAAATATAAAAATGGATAACATCTTGTAGATCATTATAACAATATATTACGTAGTCATATTGCTATAGGCGGTTCTGATAACTTTAAAGAAGATGTTTTACAAGTTATAAGAATGAACAAGTGCAAAGCTTTTGCGTCTAATTTTTATTCAGCAAGTTATGTTTCTTTTTCCATAATTACGCATTTCATATTTATTATTGTAAACGACCCGTTTTGTCAGGCGACATTGCATGGCTGTGGTGATTTAAGAATGTCGTATTTCAATGCGAAATTCTAAAGTCGTAACTGCTTTTTGTAACTATTGCTTTCAGCAAGAATTAAATACTTAAAGGGTGAAGAAATTAAAAATTAATAGTCGTTAGCTACGCGTGTACCGTAAAGTTTTTTTTGTAAATTAATGTCCACCTTATTATAGCGATAAAAGTAGTGACTGATTGTGATTTTTTTTTACATTTTAAACATTTCCACTTAGAAGGAATGAGGTGTAAGTAGGATTTTTAGAAAGAACTATTTTTTAGAAGCATGTAATGTTCCTTTTCAAGGTGTTATTATATTTTTATTATAGAAGTTGATAATTTTCAAACATAACAACGGTTGCGGAAACATGACTCAAGCAACCAGAGCTCAGGTATGCAGACAGGAATCATCTCACTATACCCGCGGATTCTAAAATAACTGCCTTTTGTATCGGTTATAGTATTATTATTGTTTTAAAGATTTTCATTTGTTCCATAATTATAAAGATAGGAAAAAATATTCTTATCATAAATTTGGGGGTTGAGTGATTTTACAGTATCGTAAGCAGTCCTGATGGGAACATTCAGAGAAAATAAGCGCATTCTTTAGAATAGACGTAAGACGATTAAAAAAAAATCCAAGATACAGCTTAGCGGCCCACGACAACTTAAATTATTCCTATTCAGAAATAATCTATTTGTTATTCATTTTCTTTTATGATCTCGATTTATGAAGGATTTCTTAAAAAATTATGTGCCAGTTTTCTTTATTAATTTAGTCCCGTATTTAGAAAATATAGGTGCTAAAGGATAATCGGCTTTGTGGCTTAGACCAGCTATTTACCGACGAATTGTATTTGGTTTTAAAAAAAATAACGTCTCTAATCTGGATATCTCGAAATAATCCAAAGGGGAGAAAATATTTTTCTAATAGATCTTTCTTGCAATAGAAATTATTTATTCACGATAAGACGGGTTTTATCGTGTTTTCTTTCTTAATGGTGGGATGGTGGAAACGTAGCGTATCATTCTGTAAGGTATATTCCATCAACAGTAAAAGAAAAAAGCATCAATTGATGTTCACAAGTACCAGTACCGTCGGCAAACATAACGAGAATAAGCAGATGTAGTTATGTAACCAATGTTACTGTGAAATTGATATTTTAAATTATAAGGTTATGAAATAATGTTGTTTACAATATAATAGAGAAAATAAAAAGCACTGCCAGTTGCAAATTATTTTTAGCCCGTGTATTTTATTATATTTTAATCCCTTATATTTTAAGTTATTTATATTGTGATATAAATTTTCTTTTACAATATTCTCGTGTGGGTGTAGAGAAAACGTGCTTAATATACTTATTATCTTGAAGGACAATCTTCAAACCAAAGGAGTTCAAATTTTTGTTCATACTAAAATAGATTTATATCAGAATGTTTTTTTTTAAATAAATACATTTGGATAACACAAAATATAATGCCATTTTGTGTTTATAATATAATAATAAAGGAATAATTTCAATAAGGAATTACTGAAAGTGACAAATATTTTAAATTTTAGCATAGTTTTCTTGATGGCCATCGCCAAGACAACAATACTCAGAATCAAAGAAAAGGTTATAAGTTGTTTATAAGTTTATCAAGTCACTTATAAATCAGATAATAAAAACATGTTTTTTTTAGATTTTCGAAACTGCGATCGAGATTTATATAACGAACTTTTGGGCTTACAATAACGATAAATGAAATTAAAAACGAAATACATATTATGCATGTTATAATATTGTATATTGTCTTAAATATTAATTAACTAATATAATAACTGATATGTCACACAACGAACGCTAGATTAGATGTAACTGCGTGAAATAAAAATCATTTCGGACCCCTGTATGAAATCATAAAGATATTTTTGCACATGTTGCGTCCCCAAAACGTGCGGAGTCGACCGCTCCCGGACTTCAGTCCCGCCAGTAAATAAGGATCATAAGATTATTGGGAACGGGGTATACATTTGCAGGGGGACTAGGATTTACAGACAGCGGAAATGCGAAACACGGTATAAATATTATAATACCACGTTTATTTTCTTTATTATTGTATACTCCAAGCGGGGCTGTGCACGATCAGAAGACTTGTAACTGTTTAATAAAGGAATATAAAATAAAAATAAATTTGATAACATCAGTAGCGGTGTATCTTAAGATATATTTGTTTTCCTGTATATGATATTTTTTTTTTAAATGTCATGTCTCTTATAACATTTAGAAAAAGACAAGAGTTACGCTATGTTACTAATAATTTACCCTTTTTGTGTAAGAAATATTGCATTTATGTTCTAATAAAGTATTTTTTTATTGATAAATTATTTGTAATAAGTACTTTGAAGATCGAGGAATATTAAATAATGTAAATATGGCAGATAAATTGCTGAGAAATTCAGTAACATTTCTCAGAAGTTCTTATATCTGTTTACAATATAAAGAGATCTTTTTGATCCCTTTCAGATATTAATTTACTAAGAATCTCTTTGTGATTCTTCAATTAATTTTACATTTCTTTTATGTAATATTAAAGGGACACCGTTTAACCAAACTTAGTCTATTGTCCCTTTGACTTTGATCTTAGAATCTGAGAATAATAAAATAAGTTTTTACATTTTTATACTTATGAAGTAGGCAGAGATGAACGAAAAAATATCTTACGCATGAAAATCACGATCGACTACGCCTGGGTTAGACTTTGAAACTAATTAATATATATTCATTAAGTTTTGTTATTATACTATTATTACAAATGCGAAAGTTTGGATGCAACAACATAGTGTGGAAGAACACATAGGCTACTTACTAAGTATTTTTTTTTTAAATTCCGTGCCCACAAAGTCGTGGGCAAAAGCTATCTATTCTAAAGAACGACTTATGAGACTTGTTATCTCTATTTCTGAATTTAATATTAGTAATTAGCTGCGTAGTCGGAGCAGGTCGATATTTTGAAAATTTTCTATTTCTTAGTACGTTTGTTTAATTCTTTTTGTCGCATTCAATATAAAAAGGTGGAATTTTGTATGTATCATCGCAGTTCAAATACCTATTTACCTGCGGCTGCTGGTTTTTCCCCATTGCGACGAAATTGCCCTTCGCTGCGGTACGGGAAATAAGCTATACGAGATTACGTATAATGTAATAAAAACAGAAGGTATCTGATTATTTTTTCGATTTGTAGTTATTTTTAAGGTAGTTGCAATTGTTTTTAAAGGAAAATAAACACGATAAAGTCTTTTTAATGTGTGTTAGGAACAAAATACATATAGTATAGTAATATAATAATAATACATATTGATTTAAGACATTTTTTAATCTAAATTTTTGTCCAGCACTAAATGTAGGCGTTCTACATAATTTAAAACGGTGATAGAAAATTAACTGGTTCACGTTATCCCCTTTAATAAGACAAATTATTTTAGTTTATTAAATATATTATATCTTAAAAAGTAAATCCCAAAAATGTCTATTCGTCATATTTATAAAGAAAGCTTTTACGTTCACAAGAATGCTTATAAATATTTTATGGCCGGTGTACATAGGATAAAAGTGCTTTTCAATTCTATAACTGACCTATTTGATACCCATAGGGAAAAGTTACAAGAAGAAAATACGTGATAAGCTCTCTTCTAAAAAAAGGTAAATATTGATTTCTGACCATTAGTAAAGGTATTTTCTTTATACGTATAAAAGAAAAAAGTACTTTAAAAAAACATTCGTTGCACTTTATTCTCAATATAATGGTTGTTTTAACAAAAAAAATTGTTTTTTAATTTTTACACAAGAACATTTTAAAACCGAATTTTATCTTGCGATATAATTGCGGTCCAAGCAAAAAGAAAAGAATTCGAGATGATACTCTTGAGTTAGTAATTCTTCGTAAGTTTATCAGTTGGGAAAGAGAAAGAGTTACTGGGTTTTAATTAAACTGCTCAAGATTTTTCTAGCGATTTACTTAAGTAATATTTTAAAATTAAAGTTTCAATGTTTTTGTATTTTAAAATGTTTCAAATTAATTAAACTCTGTCTACTCAACCTGTATTGGGAGTTCGACATTACGCAAGTTACACCTAAGATTGAGTTAAGTACTTTGAGGTTGAATTTATTGTTCGGCACCTACTTAATTTGTTTCTAATTTCGTCATATGATTTTCGGTTTGATTGAAATCGAATTGTTTGGATCCAAATATTTTCATCAACGTAGTTGGCTTTTATTCCGATATAATTTTTACGATAAACTATTTAAAATAAGTTTCTTCTACATGTAAGTATATATCATATAAATTCATTTAAATATTTAAATGAATTGTTATTTCTAACATTCATCTAATAACTCATAAAAATAAGACCAATAATTATTTTTAATTTACAAATATTGCCAAAATTTACTAAATAATAAAAAATGGTTTTCTAATGCCTAAAGCGATTCGTACTTTAAATCAGCTGTTTCTAGCAGTGTTAAATAAATAATAAAAGGATATCGCTTTACCCATGCCGTAAAATGTAAAAGAATACAAACTTTATAGTCTATTACAAGAATCTGTGCATAGAATAAGATAATTTCCAATTTTATTGTTCTTTCAAAGTTTTTTATAGTTGTTTAAACACTTATCTTGAATAATTTCATATTGAAATCAAATTTGAAAGTTTTTTTTCCATTTGTTGGAATTACAAGTTTGTAAAATAGTTTTCGAGTTTGTTGAATTCTTTGTCTTGTTACTTTTAAGAACCAAGATCATAGATTGTGTCTAGACTCTATGAGTATATTGTAATGTATACATTGTACCACCACAACATATACTGAAAGTATCATTATATTATATTATTTAATCATTATTTATCGTTTAGATGGCGTGCTTTTTACTCCATCGCATACAAATTAAATAGCATTTAATGACATTCATGTTCGATTGTTCAATCTAATATGTAAAAGTACTTCGATCGGAATGCGAAATCGATTCGGAAGGAAAAAGAATTCAATCTATGCAGTCAGATCACTAATAAAATTAAGGCGCAATGGCGATTTGGATACGGTAGCTTCAGTTGTGAATTTAACTCAATTGAGTTTAATAAACTTTGAAAGCGGCGACGTAAAGAAAAGAGAAATAAAACTTTTGTTCCACTCCAACCGACGTATCCGTTTTATGTATTCGTTTTAACGCTTTCTACTTCCTTTACTAGTAAACATTTTAGTGCATTAGGTTACATATTCATGTTTGTTGCGAGATCGATAGCGAGTCTATTCATTCGATTCAATAAAAACTTAATAAGTAGCCTATGTGTTATTTCAGACTATGTTCTACATCTGTGCAAAATTTCATAAAGATCCGTTGAGCCGTTCCGGAGATACATTCAAACAAACATCAATCCATCCATTCATTCATCAATACATTAGTATTAACTGAAAAGAAGACGACTGACTTCGGATTAAATTTTATCAGACTTCTTCAACGAAATTGATTTACAAAACGCAAGGATTTAAGAATTGTTAATATTCTTAAAAATAAAAAAAAATCCAATCATGTAATTGAGTCATTATTTGGGACCAAATGCTACTTATTGCGGATTTTAGGAGTCCGGTATTTCGCGTTTATTTTCAATCTCATATTAAATGTGCCTATCAAATAAAAATCTTATTATGTGTGTTCGTTAAGGAAGTTGAAGGTAAATTTTCAAATTATTTTTGAAGACGAAGAAATTTTCTTTCAAGACCTCATTTTATACATCGAGCTTTAAATCCCCTAAGTCACGCGTGAATAAGCTAATATTTTTCCTTGGACGCTTTAAAAACGTTCATTACATTCAATTTGAACAAAGGTAATAAAGTGGATAAAATATATTTTAAATCAATTGTATTGAAAGAAAACAGTAATTCTTTCTTTATTATAAAGTTATTGCTTTTAGCTTCATGTTATTTCAAAGAAAAAATGTCTCTGATATTAATTTGATCAACAAGTAAGAATAACATCAAAGAAATTAAATCTTATTTGCAATGTTATTCCAAGAATTTTTACACGAATATCTGTTAATAAGACTAGAGTGTACGAAGATCTTGAGTAACAAACAGCCCGAGGCGTCGTTAATTATCTCGCATTTCTTATTTATCTAACTTAATAATGTTTTATAAAATATATACTACAATCAAATACCATTACTCGTACATTTATTGAATAAACAACAATATGACAACTCTAAACCTGGGTTTCTATGAACAAAATCCCAGTTTAGAAAATAGTGTTATATCTATTTTATCAAAGACTAGCTGTCGCCTGCGACTTCGTCTGCGCGGAATCATTATCCATCCACTCATCCATCTAAATTTTTTAAATCTTTCCAGTCATAAGAGCCTTCTCCTGACAATAACAAACACAACAAAAAAAAGTTCACGTTCACGCGTGATGGCGTAACCAAGGGATTCATTTGTATGGGAAATAGAAAAGGGCAGTTTTTAGGGTTTTCCCGGAAATTAATCAATTTTTTCTCGCCTTTTAAACCTTCCCTAGACTTCCACGAACATTTCAAGACTAAGATAAGATAAATCCGTTCAGTCGTTCTCGAGTTTTAGTGAGACTAACGAACAGCAATCCATTTTTATATTCGAGATAATGACAGGCATAACGATATGTTTTATATAGACATTTTGAATTCGGAAACAAACGGTAATTGAGATCGTTCAGTAGTAAATCAGCCTTACAATTAATTTATGGATTTCTGGTTAGATTAAAATAAAAATTTAAAATTGTGAAAGAACATCTGGGCTATTACAGTGCTACTAAGTACTTAATTATCCGCTACTTTTATCTGGTGAAATATAATTTTCCATGAACAAGCTTTTAACTTAAGCTTTTAGCTTTTAGTGATAATTGAAGGTTATAATTTGAAATTTTTGCAAATATATGTTTTTCAAATCAATTAAAAACGTTAATAGCTAAAAATATGCTTTAAATATCTTATCATCTTAGTTTATCAATTAAATCGTTTCAAGTATACTAGAAGCTATTATCGACTATTGAAAAGTCGAGTGTTATTAAATTAAGAGGTCGATTCTCAGACTTTTTCCAATTGAGACATATTCAATAATTTTATGTTTAATTTGCTTCCATTTGTAGGTTTTAAGTTAACAATCAATATACATTATGATAAATTTATCAAAGACAAAGACAAGACAGAGTTAAAAAGATTCTTGCAAACACTATTCTTATTTTTTGTTAAAAGCAGCTAGCTATTTCTCTTTACTGCTTTTTAAAAGTGTTATGTTAAGTCTGGGTTGAGCGGAATTGTTATAATATTTGTATTTCATTACAGATACATTCTTTTGTATTATTTCTGTTATAAAAGAATCGGAATATAAAAATAACAGATTTTATCCATGTCATGAATAACCTCGCAAAGAGAAACTCGTGTAAATACAAATACGGGGGAATTGTTTCGAGCGATCGTTATTGTTTGATACGACAGGGACCCTACTAAGCTCGCTGGACCGGAATCCTTTAAACACAGTTAAAAAGCCACAAAGGTAAGCAATAACGTAATGTTGCCGCACGCCAAACCGAAAACAATTCATTTCTATAAAACGCCCCCCAACCCCCTCCCACCTCACGTCATCTACCCCCAAACAGCGGCGGCATGCTAGCCGATCCGTGAAAAGCAATTCTTCGCATTGCGTTTGCCTTTTTCGCCGTACATTTATTGTGAAATGGTGTAATAGTTTAAGTTAAGTGCCGCTTAATGTATTAAGGCAATAAGGTAAAAAAAATCTACGCCGGATATTCAATATGTTTTGTTTGAATATTAGAGAAGAAGAGATGATGACTATCGGAAGGTCTATAAATCTGATATTACAATGGGGAGAATGGATTAAAAAATTCATTCTCCAAAGTGCGTTTAAAACAAATATTAAAATAAATAATATAAAATAGTTTATTCAAAGGTTTATTTATCCAGATTTAAGATTAGATAAATGCAAGTTAAATAAAGGAAATCTTTACAAAAACGTATTTGTCGATGGTCACGAGAAAAATCTGAGAATTACCATAAAGGAACAAGTGTAAATAGAATAACATTTTCTCACAGCGAGTAGTGTGCTCCCCTTTTCGCTTGTTATACTTGGTACGATGAGCAGACAAAGAAAGCCCAACAAGAATAGAAAAAAGCTTCAGATATAATGTAAAATTGCGAAGAACATTGTGCGTTACATCAAAAGAAAACGCCATGGGAGCCTGTCAATTACAATATTTAGAAATACAAGACCGTTTCTATAAACAATTATGTTTTCTAAGTATATATAGTCTGTACATTTTTTTAATAATGTCCGACGTTCTTACTATGAAGGAAAACATCGTGATGCAACCTGCTTATAACTGAGAAGAAATTCAATGATATGTGTGCAGTCAACCTGCACTGGGTCAGCGTGGTTGATTATGGCCTAGTCACCCCTAACTTGGGGTCGGCTACGCGCCCCCCACTGGGTATAGTGGTATAGTGCGATGCGAGATGATGATGACATTTTTAATAAAGAAGCAACAGCTTAGCTTATAAAATTAATGTTATGAATGAAACTTTGTTTTCTTAAATTGATTTCTGGATAATGACACCTAAAATAAAATTAAAATTATTTATACATTGTTGTGTCGAAAACTGGCTTCGATTTGTTAATTAATTTATTTATATCACTAAATTATAAATCTTTATCAATAATGACTTCTTGTCATTAAAAACATTTGTAAAGGATCTGGATAATTGTTTTGTAGTTTAGTCTCATTATGAGACTGGAGAATGCGTTCGTGAACTGAATCTAAAATAAGATTGCCAAGTCAACAACGGGTCTTAGAAAACCTTCTCCAACGTAACGTTGAAAAATATATTTTACATGTACGCGTGTAATTACAGTCGATTTGAAGTAAAATTATATATATTTTTCCCTAAAATTGGAACAAATTTTACCTACAAGTAATATCGTAGGTTTCCTGCACACCTATACAAAAGTTGAATATTGTCATACCTCTATGAAAATAGAAATTACATGCATCAAAACAAAAAGTTTAGGTGTTTTAGCGGTGTAAACTCACAGAGTTAAGCATCGCGTATACCATTTTTCAAAGTTCGAACACAATTAGAATTGAGTTCGGAAATTATTTAAACTGCCGAGGGCCTCTAATTAAACAATTATTTAACGTTATTTGAAATAAGAGTCGGTAAACGGTTATCGCAGTGTTGGAATTAGCATTTTATCGGTGGAATTTTTAACGCCCAGGGACTCCGAGCATAGATTCAACGGAAATGTTAATTTACATTCTTATATCTTTTTATTTCATTAGCGGTTTAATTAATTAATGTTTGGATTTTATCAGCTTCTTGTTGTTAAGTATTTAATTATTTTTTTAATTAAAATCTGACCTACGAATCAAATTTATGAATTTGCAAATAAAAGATTTATTGTTTCTATTCTAATTCTAATTTAGTTCTAAAAACCGTTGTGAAATCACAATCGCCTACTAGTTAGTGTTCTGCCTAAATATTTTAAGTAGAAAAGAGCTTTTAGAGAAAGTTATAGTATATACAAAGGAGATAACATTAGGAATAATAATGTTTGTCTAAAACTTTTAAGATACTTCTATTTTCAGATTTCCAGTACTAATAATTACGTTTCAAATGATTAAAGTTAACAAAATTTCACTTAAAGTGTGTCCATTTCTCTCATCCTTTTGAAATACGTTGCTCAAATGAGTTAACAATAAGGCTTAATAAAATAAAAGTCAGATTTCTGAGCACCAACGATATCATTCCATGCCACGCCATCGAAATACTTGCACCAGCCAGTGACATTGTAAGAACGGAAAATGTAGAAGTTATATTTAAAGAAAATGCCTTCGTGATCCGTTGCAATAAATTCTAACCTTTGATATGTAAGTCTAACAAAGGTTGTTGTAAAATGATACCTAAACCGGTCGGACTATTGTGTTTATACTATCCCAGATTTATGAAAAGAACTAAGTGCTTGAATGAAATCATAGAAAATATATTGATCTTTTGTGAAATAACATCTATAAACGGGATAAGGATAAACAGCTGAAGTAAAGTAAAAAATGGATTGTATTCTTTTATACCTACCTAATATACTGAATCTTAATCTAACAACAAAATTAAATAACAAAGGACGTTAAACATCGTACATGGAAGTCATTGCACAATAAATTTTTAATTTGGAAATTTTGAGATAAAATAACTAAAGCGATATTATAATAAGTCTGTGTGAAAAAGAAATTTAACGCAAACATTTTGTAATTTATGAATTTTAGACACTAATGTAAAGAAAACACTAAGCCGTGATAAAGCTATTGAAAAATTATATTTATGTTATACGAAATAAGAATCGTGTTGCATTGCTTACAATATATTCCACTTAACATAATAAAGTAAAACGGAAAGCTCAGATGTGACTTGCTCAAATAGAAAAGGGAGATTTATTTACCTTTTAGCGATAAGGATGACGTACCCATTGTGGTCTGACTCCCGTCAACTGTCAGATTTTGCTTCGTAACACAAGCTGTGCAACCCAACGAGAATGTTGCATTTAAATAAATAATGTTGAAACTTCACGGAGATTAGAAAATTTTATACAATCTTTAAAAGAATTTTGCACACTACAGTACGAATTTAAAAATAAAAAACATGATGCATTTTGACAGAAGTCTCAGATGGTATCACCAATAAGGTGACCAAGCTATTACCAGCTGCTATTATACAGCTTCTGTTAGCCATATATAACGTAGCAATGACCAAAGACGTTTTTCCCAGCAAGTGGAAAGACGCTGAAGTCATAGGGTTCCTCAAACCTTCCAAGCCGCCCACAAATCCCACGTCTTACCGCCCCATAAGCCTTCGCAAAGCTTTTGGGAAGATTTATGAGCGCCTAATACTAGCCCGTCTACATACCTTCATGGTCACGAAAGGCATGCCCATCGCCGAACAGTTTGGCTTCCGTACCAAACATTCATGCACTCATCAATTGCACTGCATCACGGAGCACATACTTGCCAAACGTCAACGCCTTAATACCGAAGCTATCTTTCTCGACGCAGCAAAAGCGTTCGACAAAGTATGGCACAACGGGCTTATATACAAGCTATATGAGTACGGAGTACCTGACCGTCTCGTGTGCATAATACGAGACTTCCTTAGTAATCGTACATTTCGCTACCGCGTCGAGGGAGTGTGCTCCCAAGCGCACCCCGTTCGAGTCGGGATGCTCCAAGGTTCGGTGTTAGGGCCAGTGCTCTTTACTCTCTACACCAACGATATCCCGCGCGTACGCTGTGTAGAACTAGCTTTATTCGCCGATGACAGCTGCATTTTCACATCAAGTCGCAAGCCTGATGTTGTCTGTCGACGTCTACAGACTGCAGCCACCACCCTTGGTGCCTGGTTTCGGTAATGGAGAATCGAAATTAACCCTACCAAAAGCGCGGCTCTCTACTTTTCACGCCAAAAAGACAGTAATCTCATGGACAGTCCAATACCTTGGGAAGACCAAGTTAAGTACCTAGGTGTCATCCTTGACTATAAACTCAACTTCTCCGCTCACGTGACCCGGGTAAGGAATCGCGCGTCCTTCATCTTAGATCGTCTCTACGCGCTATTTAATAAAAAGAGCAAAATGTCCCTTCGGAATAAGGTGACACAATATAAATCAGTAGTGCGTCCCGTCATGACGTACGCTAGTTCGGTATTCGCGCACATAGCCCCGAAACAAATACATCGACTTCAGGTGATTCACAATAGATTCATGCGTAGAGCCACGATGTCCCGTGGTACGTACGCAACAGCGATCTACACATAGACTTGGACTTGCCTACCATAGCCCAATACCTGAAGTTGGCGTCGCGTCGTTATTTTAACTCCGCCGTCGGTCATCGCAATCCGTTAGTTGTAGGTGCGGTCACCTACAATCCAATCCCGCTCGGTAAATTTAAACATGAGCATCGTAGACCTAGGCACGTTCTTGACTTTCAAAACGATGCAACCACTGTCACTCAGGCTTGGGTAAAACAGATTCGCAGTCAGACCACACGGCGCAGTCACTGTCGACGACGGCAATCATTTTCGCGTTACCGCCTCATAGCAGGCAGGTTTTCTCCTGTTAATGATAGAACCGTTGCTGGATTTTCTTCTGCCACTTCTTCTCCCAGCGCTAACGCTTTTCGAATTGGTAGTCATAATAGATTTATCAATGATAATAATAATAGTAATCAGAAAATAGCAACCGATCAAGCCGAGGTTCGGCCTTCTCAGGCACCCTTGAATCGGAATGCTAAACGCGTAATGAGTGGCCACCCAAGCTGAGGTCCCCTCTCGGGGGCCCTTTTTTTTTTTTTTTTTTTTTTTGTTTTTTGGGCGGCGCTATGCCGCCCTCTCGTTCCCCCTAACATATTTTTGGGTCAGGGACCTGGGGTGCGGTTATACACTTTCTCGGGGGCCCTTGAACCCCGTCACTCCATGGAGCGTCCACCGAAGCGAACTGAGAGCTCGATGGTCTCCCTATCCGGTTATAATATTGAAGTAACGGCCCGAGCCGAGGCTCCTGAGGGAGCCCTCGAGCTTAGTTGCTAATACACGAGGTTAAGGCTAAGCGCCATCTGCGTTCGGCCGCCTCAAGCCCGGTGGAACTGTAAATGCCTCTTCAAGGCAAACAGTGGCTGGTCATTCACAAAAAAATGACAGAAGTTAAAATTAGTAAAGTATTTGTGTGGAATATTAAGATTTAAGTTGGATAACGAATATTAAAGTTGAGGTTTTGCATTTGTTTCTCACTTTCCTACTCGTATATTGTATTTTATTTTGTTTATCTGAGTCATCTATAGTTACTATACAGTAAGTTTTCCTAGATCAATGCATATTCTCTCTGTTTTTATTGTCTTTAAAAAATAGAGATAATAATAACTTTTTATCGCCTTATTTTAAGGTAATAGGGATATTTATTCGTAAATAAACATTCGTGATCGTAACTATAAAAATATTATGAATTATCATAGTCGAGATCTAAGACATTGCCAGATGATAATAATCGCAGACTCAGCCTGTGTAATGTGATACAGCGCTCGTAAATTTGTACTGGTTTCAACGAAATTAGTATTAATGGTATCTCCAGACACGGCATTGCGTGATCGCCACCCAGCTACGCCTGATATGGGAAGAGACAGGTGAAATATTTTTATTGCCGCATCTAGTAGTTAATAGTTACCATTAAGTCGTTCATTGTTTTGTTTATCTTTTACATCACGTACATAAACATGTGGTTGGATGTGTCGTGAAAATTACAATTCACTTATTAATATATTTTATTACATTTACATGGGTATTTTTTAATAAAAACAAAAACGGCGAGAGGAAATGACACATGGAGACGGTTGACGTAAATTGATTACCGCCAATTTATATTGACAGTATATTGTGAAACAATGTGTAGCAGTAGGTATGGGAAAATCTTCTATTTATATTATACCAGCTGTCGTTCGTCGGCTCTGAATTATGAAAAAAAAAAACTGAATTAGAAGCTTATGTGTTCTTCAGACTATGTTCTACATCTGTGTTAAATTTCAGCGAGATTTGTTTAGCATTCCGGAGATTCCCTTCTAACAAACATCGATACATCTATCCATATATACATCCAAACATAAAAAAAAAATATTAGTAAGATGCCATTATTATTGTAGTGAGATAAACGTTATTACTTAGCATCACAAGTTGTTATTGTTATAGAAACACTTGCAAAGTAATGAGTTTCAAATTATCGTAAAGTATCACATTATTGTGATAAAGTTTCATATTTACCTTCCCATAATGAAAAGCGAACAATTTCTTGGTTTTATTTTGCTAAAGAAATACACAATATATTTGCAGCACGTTTCAAATACATAATCCCATTTTTGCTGTAACATTTTCCTTGCGGATCTAGCTATGTCTCAAGCAAAATTTGAAGAAATCGATTGTTGTAAATTCTGTACCTGTTACTGAGTTATTCGAAGCACAAATAGTATCTTGTATAAAATACGTCCGGGAATCTACTATTTCGGTAAAATAAGCATCCGCTCCATTTATATTAACACAGGTGTTTTTATAGGACGAAGGGGTGTGAAGAGAAATCGAAGTTCTTTTTAATCAAATCTCCTACCAAGCCGAGTCCATGTTATTGGATTTGTTAGAAAAGAGGAAGTCCAATTTGACGCCATTTATGCAGGTTAACTTTTTTTGTAAGTCGACGCCAGAGCAAAAATAGTTAACAAGCTAAATTCAACATTTATGAAAGTCCGAGGTATCAAATTTAGCATGTATTTATGAAATTCATTCTTGCTTTCTAATCCCGCAAACATCTTACTAATATTATAAATGAGAAAGATTTAAGCCGTTATGAGGATAACTTTTAACCAATATCCATCTAATATTTGTTAAAAGTTATCCTCATAACGGCTGAACGGTTCTCGATTAAATTTGACATGGATGTAGAACGTAGTCTGGAAAGACTCATAGACTAATTAAGTTTTTTTAATCCGTGCGGACGGAGTCGCGGGCAAAAGCTACTCCTACTAATATTATAAATGTGAAAGTTTAGATGTATAGATGGGTAGATGGATAGTTAAGGCCGTGAACAATTCTTTTCATAAAGGATTTGTTTCGTTCTTTGTTGACAGTGATATCGTTTTAGTTTCAAAAACAGAATATAGGTTCGATAACCGTTCCTTTGTGAAACGTATCTATTTGAAAATAAATTTTATTTAATATCAAAGTATCGACTCTTATAGTGAAACTATAATAACTAATTGATAGATACTACTTGATAATCTCAATTGATTTACATTTTAATTTCATGAGGAATCCGTTTCCTTACTAAAGTCTAACTGGGGTCAGTGTAATCGGTATTATAGTTTTACAATGTCTGCAGAAATCGCAAGATGGCGCCAGCATTAAATTATCATTGCAACGGTTCTAGCTTCGCTCTGTTTGAACTCTATGGTACGTGAAATAAATGTTGAATAGTGTAGTATAACTCAGTGCGTTTGGTAACGATTAGGAATTGGAGAATGGCAAAGTACGAAATAGTTTACTGAAAAAAACTCCTAATACTTAAAAAATATTATTTGTTTACTGTTAATTTGTGTAATTTTAATGAAGTTAACGATATTTATTATCTAAAATACTATTACTTATTAAACGTTTTAAGTATCCACATGATAAAAGAGTCGAGGCTAGTAACGTACGAGATAAATGCGATTAAAACGGGAACCCAACAACAGTTAAAGCGCGGAACGTTGCTTTATTTTGCATAATTGTATAAAATATCGATTGGACCCATTCGACCATTGTTCGCATTGCTCAACCGTTTACTTTTTATTTTTGCTTTTGAACACTGACACGAAATTAAACGCCAAATTAATTAATAATAAATAAAATGTTGTAAATAATTTAGTTTTGTTTTGTATGCGCGCGTATAGCGACTTAAATCGTCGGCACGAATGTCGTATTTGCATATTAATGTCACGCGAAACTCTTCATATTAACGGCTGCCGTCGCGGTCGTCGCAGTTGGTAAAACCAACATATTAAATATTTCGCATATATATTTGTACATATTATACTCTTCGCTTGCTATACGGTAGCATATAATATATCAAATATAAATATATAGCGTACTTAAAAGAAAAAATATTTTTGCAATCATTTGTAAAGTCCAAATGCAATCACTAGAGTAGGTATGTCTTGATTTTCATTGCTGTTCCAAATATTTAGACACAGCAGATAACCTAATAATGAATGATATTTATTTTCAATTCTCATTACATTTCTAAAAACTTTGATTGTCACTGTAATCTAAAGATTTTAAGGAACAAATATACATATGTTACTTTTGTGTATTCATCGGTGTGCCTAAATCCCAAACAAAAGAAAAAAAAACTTGAGAGGTGTCAAGGGACACCCGGATGGAACGAAGTTCCTTTCAATTAATTAGTGAAGGAATTGTA
>JAOPJD010000025.1:3444157-3455388 GCA_026167825.1 Papilio polyxenes | reverse complement strand
ATACTTCAGTGGTACTGGTATTCTTTACCACCTCTATATTTTGATAATCTGTCTTGCATTGGTCTTTCAAAATTATGTCCATTGTCCATGATTCATTGGTATTCATTGAGAGATATCAAACTTCAGACGCCACACTTATCCTGTTTACCGCTGAATATAAGTTTAGGTCCCTTCAATTTCAATTGACCAACGTTGGCTTGGTTGTGTAGGCAGTATGTTTGTAGCACCAGAAGGCAATACAAAGAGATATTAATCTGTATTATTTTTGGCCGTTTCCGGTAATTTACACTTTCAAATACATTTTAAAACTGATTTTTGTAATTTTCAAGAATTTTAAAATTTTGCTTTTATTTGACATGACATTGACATATTCTGTTTTTCATTTTTCAAAAATGAAAATGAAAATAATTTAATAAAAAGGCGAAAAGAAACGACTAGCAACCACTTCGAAGAGAATATATTTTTACACTGTATTTTGTATTGAAAAGAATGTTATTACGAAACTTTGATATTATATCAATTAGAGAATTGGGTAACTATTAACTATTAATAGTCTTTTAATCAAATCAATAGCTGTAAAGATACATGAGCGATATTAACCACATTGGCTTGGTGTAATGGACGCGTAAACTAATTTGCATTGCATACTAATAACGTTTCGTTCGCTGAAAATTAATTATGTTAAATTATCAGTAAAGTCGACTGTATTCTTTACATTACGTATATTATTAATTGAGATCATTGTAAAAAGTATAATCTAGTCAATATTCTAGAGGGATATCGCTGAAAAAAAAAAAATAGCAACAATCGGTAATGAACACGGCGCGAGCCAGTCGACTAGAGTTGACCATTGTCGCTTTGGAACGAAATAAAACAAGCGGTCAGCCGGCATTGTTCACAGAGGGTGACGCGGAACAGCCGTGAAACTTCACATACAATATTGCAATATGAAAGAGCCAGTGAAACACGTACACTTTGCCATAAATCACACAAGTTAGCATAGTAATACTTGTTTGGGAAATAAATATAAACGAAGAGGCCTTGAGGGCTTCCCTCTCTCGAGGCCTCATTTGAATTTCATAAAGGCGCCATATTAAAACAATCGCTGTTGCTACACAGAAAACAAAAAGGTGCACTTCTCTATTTCTGTAAGGCTCCCTCGAGATAAGTTTAAATAAAATGCTGACTATGTCTGAGAAAAGTGTGAATATAGGATTAAATGGCTTTTTACCTAACATGATCATGACTTTTTTATTACATTGTTGTGTCGTTGGTAAACAGACGAAGTGCATTGTTGATAGTAAGAAAGAAACAATATTTGTGTATTAAGGAAGTTCAGAAGGATATTTACCAATAAACTGGCGAGCATTAGGCGAACGTTCCGCGCTGCAACATTCGCAGAAGTTATACATTGTTCGCTTATTGTTCTCGCACAGGAAGTTTGATCATAAAACTTTATTTAACGCCCTTAACTTAGTTAACAATATCAATTATTCTTAACTTTGTGCGAACCGATAGTTTTAATTAGAGCTTGCAATGCGACTGCGGAATTGTATGAATTTTCTGATTAATGCTCAGTGAGTGTTATGAGTATTGTTTCTTCGCTGAATGTGTAAGGGAAGTGCATTGGCCAGCTGCTATTTTACAAACGACTACTAGAATAATAACATTTTTTTTTCATTTACTTAATTACTATTTTTTTTTAATTTTCAATGTTAAAGACAATCCATTATACAAAATTTTAGGCTTCAATATTCTTCCCATTAACATGGAGAGGTTTTCGCTGATGATCCTCGGATCTAGACATCTAGTAAATTACATTTGTTCACTGATGACAAGGAAACAGTCTCTGTTATTTTCTCTGTCATAATATCACAATTGTATACAAAGAATTGTGGTGTTGTATAAAAATTATTCAAATTTTTGTATACTTTAAATCGTATAAATATTATACGCTTTTGTCTCTACAAAATTTCTCCAGCCTCAAAAGATTTTACGCATTATTTATGCGATATTTTATCTTCCGAGTTTATAATATTGTAAAAATATTTTCGAATAAAAAAGTTCGATTGAGTATAATCGTAGCATCGGATGCTCGGAAAATCTCCAATAATGAGAATTTGTCCTCATCAAAGGCAAATAACGGGCGATTCAGTAAACCAAGCTGGTATGGGAGTGCTTCGTGTCAAAACCACGTCAAGACCTTCAAATAACACCCGCTCTTTCTATCCAACCTATTGAATAACATAAACCTCGTTACGATAAATGCACGGAAAATTGAAATCACGTTTCGTTTTCTTCAGTAATTCCGTGAGATTACCGGCATGGTATAGACCCATAAAAGACCGTTTTGTGCGCAGTAATATTAATATTCAGTGCCTATACCTAGCTTAATGGAATGTATTGATATATTATATTTTTGTGTAAATCAAAAAACCATCACGGATTCGCAAACAATGTAATCCAATGAAAGTCATTTAATCCGTCTATTAAATTGTTTCGACGTTATTATTTTTTCCTTTTCCTTCACCTGATGTAAGTATTTCTATTTTAGTATTAATGTAATAAAATGTATACATAAATAATATTTATGATAGTTTCATTTGAAATATCTTGAAAATAACTACTGTTTATTACTTTATTGGGTTATTTATTATTTGAGTATTAAAGCACTTTCTGTTTCTGTTTTTATATTTGTGAATATTATAAATTTGTAACAACATATCAAAGTTATGACACGGGCAAGATGATGATGATGATCATTAGAGTTAAGTAAAAGGTAGAAAAGGTGTAACTATTTATCATAGTAACATATAATATCTAAATAATAAACATTACTTTCTTTTATTTCTGAATTTTCTGAATATATTTCTTAGTGTACATTAAATACCTACTAAGTACATTGTAGTAATATACCAACTGGCGATACTAACATTTCCTTCGTCTTTGCATCATAAATTATGATACCATCACTTTAATCTTCCTTTCAAATAAATAAATAAAGCATCTATTTTAGTTATTTTCACGCGGATAAACAAGCTTTGTTTCTGCATACTCAATCAAAATGCGAAATTGAGTAATCATCCATTAAAAATGTTTGCGTAATGCTATAACATTTATATTAAAGCTGAAATACACTGTGTGTATGTGTCAAAACGATAATTAAACAGTAAATTTAGCAGAAACAAACAACTGAAAATGTTCAGCGGTTATTATTCTCATACGCCGCAAAGTGAATACGTCTATCGATCTGTGATGTTAAAATATTCAAACAACGAAATTACTGTCGTGCAATGTTTTGTTAATTTTGTAATATAAATGTACTAGATTCAATTTTATAAATGAACCCGTCATCTTTCTATCTGTACATAGAAATTTTTTTGTGATCCATTAGTCTAAAAGAGAGCTAGCGTTCCTGGATCGCAGCAGCAATTTAGCTGTTGTGTTGTAATATGGCCACTGTAATTTTTAACCACAAAGAAAAAAAATCTGGTGTAAAGCACTCGTATATACACATGCTCTGCGTCTCGTCTAATTGAGGAACCATAGCCAACTTAGAATCCTCTTTCAATTTCCATTATTTCCATTAATTTTGTGGTTTCTTTTTATCCCTTAATTGTGTCAGTGGCTTTTAAATAGATATATGACGCAAGTTCTTTTTTAATATTGTAAAGAGCACGCTTAAATAATTCATTTAAAGTCTGGCGCATGTTATCTTTAAATAGTATTCCACGACCCCAGACAAAAACATGTAAATATAATACAAACAAAATATTGAAAACGTGCGGTTGAATTTAAATAGCGTCAATTTATTTTGGAACTATGAATTCTTTCAGTGGATGATCTTACATCGATTTTAGAATTATTCGTAAATAATTCAAAGCTCGGTTATTATGATTGAGTTAAGTTGATTTTGTATGAACCATGTGTCTGCAATAAAAGTTTTATTATTATATTATATTTTTCTTGATTAAATTTATATTTCGTCATAGGCTTTGATCCTTATCAGATGATCTGTTTTTTATTTAGTTTGATTATGCATATACGAGACAAACACATTGATAAAGTAATGAGCGTTACTGTGTTATGTAAAATAACATGAACTTCGTTGAATTAAGGTTCAAATTGCTGTGAACGTCTTCAAATCGAACGCAAGTCCCTGTCGAACCTTTGTCATTTTAACCATACTTCCGATCTTTCAAAGTTATGTTATTGAAATATGTTCAATTTCCTACGTTCTGTAGGAGTTCGTAATTTTCTACGTGTTGCCGTATTTTGTATGTACCATTTAATAATATTCCACAAAGCTCTTGCGTAAGCTGATTTAATTTATTAAGGTGTGACATTATTTACTACGCATTCGTAAGGCAGGCGTAATTACTTTTACGTGTTACGTAAATTAATAAAACATATCGTGTCGAAATGGAAACAAAATAATTTAAATTAAAAAAAAATCCGGAATTTCAATCGAGAACCCCGAGTTTCCATCATAGAATATAATTTTTTCCATTCTTTTCAGTTTAAGAGATGGAAAGCTATGTATTTATACAGGTGTTATGGCAATGGAAATCCATGAACAAACTTAAATCGATCACATTACTTTTTAAAATTACTGTTGCTGTCAATACATTTGTTGTATACCCATAAAAGTCTCACACAATTCTATGTTTAGTAAGAAGCGATATCGCCTACATTTTAATCTGTATTTAATCTTTTTTAGCCGATTTATGATCATTAAAACTGAACGGTTTTTTGACCATCCAACCAAAGTTTTACATAGAAATGTCATGGCAATGGTTCCATCACAATGGTCACTTCAACGTTCGAAATTCGAATTTACCATACTTGTAAGGTAAAATTATTTTGTTTTCTTTCATTGAAAAGTTAGCTTTTAATAAAACTTGCTTTTCATTTTATAACAGTACAATAACTCTAACACTGACATTTATGAATTGATCACGAACTGTCATTTTGAAATTATATGGTACCAAATTACATGATCCGAAGACACGAAGACCTACCGCCGCTAAAGCTAACATCGACCGAAGTTAAAATTGTTTGCTGTTCGTTGCTTGGCGACCAGAAATTTCATGGTTAATTATACGAGGGTATGATTACAATTATTGTTTTTAGTTATTACATATTAGCAACTTTTTTGTGTTAATATTATTATAATATTTATTTAATTACTCGGGCCTGACATCGTCTGTCTGTCTGTATGTCTCAAACGTTCGTTTTTATAAATATTATTCGTAACTGTCTTTATACATGTTAATAAAAATGTTCGGAGATATTTGCCAGGTAAACCTGGTTGATTTTAGTTCATAGAAAGGAAATAAAAAGTTCAAGAAACACAGTTATAACTATGGTACATTGGAACCTAATATGATAAATTAATGATAGGCGTGATAGTAAATTCATACGATAGCTGATTTTACGTAAAAAAAAAAAAAAACATTTTACCAAAAACCAGTTTCGAAAAAATCCTAAAGGTTTTATATTTATTACAGTCGCAAGTTATTTTAATACGAATACATTTTTAATATCATTAAGTTTTCTACAATGTGGACAATGTCGCGCTTATAAGGATTTTCGCTGCGAGGGGCAATAAAAATACTTCACGTCAAATCTGCGCTGCAGTTATTCATTCGAAATGCCAACATGGCTGTAACAATCCACTCACGAATAATATCATATAAATTCTTTATGAATTTATAGCAATAAAATAATTAATTCCACGTCTAATGAATCAAAATTAGGTGGATATAAAATATGGATCTAGCCACTTCGATCATAACAAGTGATACGAAAAATAATTCTATCCATTTATATGTTTATAATTTTATTTATTTACAACGAAACATCATTATATTTAATTTCATTTTCTTTAAAATAGATTAAGTTAACTTCTAAAGTCTTTCTAATAACCATTTACTTTTGTATTTTTTTTTTCTTTGAAATTTGATTAGAAACATACATTAAAATGTTTTTTGTTAAATGGAAACCTTATAGAATATAAAGGGAAGAAGAAGCCGTCGTGTATTAAAGGATATATGATTTAGATATTAAATCTATTTATAATAAGAACTCGGTTCATATTTCCAGGCGGGTGCTTGAGATGTTATACAGCCAGTGAAACGGTACCATGAGATTTTAATAAAACTTCTATATACCACTCGACTCGCACACGAGCAATACTCATACCACAGCCGAATTCAGTCACAGTCGGCTATTTATATCTTAGTTTTGTCTTATATTTCTACTAACAATCACATTTATGTGTTCAGTTTTTAACATATACTTAGTTAGATTTTTTATTAATAGAAAAATTGTAACTTTAAAAACGAATCAGAAGCCTATAAATGTTAAGTATTAAATGTTTAAATTAATTACTACAATAATTTACAAACCCATTACGATGCAAACATATTTCTTAAATTGATTGTTGTTCTAATTTAAAAAATGTGTAAGACAAAGATGCAGTAGATTAGCTTCCACATGAAAGAATAGTCCGTGGTATTTATGTAATAAATATTATTATACTGTTCCCCTTGAGACAGATAAGATAAAGTGTAAATTGTCAAAACAACGTTAATCGAAAAACCAATCACGATACAGAACTTGACGAATGACAAAAAAAATGTCAGTTGAGTGGAATCGAATGGTCGGTAATTCAGATATTGACTCCGATTTTCTCTATATCCCACAAATGTCATGTCATGTCGAAACGTCACACTGTGGAACATATGACGTGATCCAATATGATTTTATACGGTATTCGAGTTCTGAATGGCACAGTCTGTATGTTCCGGTCCCCGTTTCAGCAAATTCACCGCAAAAAATCTTAATGGAAGGCGTAAATAAATTTATTTCTGTTTCTAGTTTGCCTCTGATAGAGCTTATAATCTTATTAATGTAATGTAATGTAATGTAATGTAATGTAATGTAATGTAATGTAATGTAAATGCGAATGTTTGGATGGATGGATAGACGTTTGTTTGAAGGTATCTCCAGAACGGTTCACCGGATCTTGGTGAAATTTGGCAAAGATGTAGATCATAGTCTGGAAGAACACGTAGGCTACTTAGGCTTTTTTTAATTACGCGCGGACGGAGTTGCGGGACAGCTAGTTTAAAATAAATGAAAATACATGTTGGTAATCGCCGATACACGTATTTTTAACATTAATTAAACGATACGGAATTATCAAATAATTTTAAAAAACGAATTAACACTAAAAAAATTATGTCGTTTATTTTTATATCCATACCGGAAATTGTCTGCCGAAGAAGACAATGTCTCCTTTGGATTATTGTCAATTCGGTGCGTCATTTCCGCTTTATCAAAACACCCCTTTATTCGGAAATTGTGAAATGTAATATAGAGAGGGTTATCTTATAGGATTACCTGCATAATTATAAAGAGAACGGAAATGGAAATATGACATTGATCATTGTATTAAAAGTATTGCAGGAAATGCGATATAGTTTATGAAAGAGTATTGTTAACATGAACATAACCTAAAAGGTAACTGTCATCGTCCATTTTTTTTTATTCAATTGTCTTTATCCGCTCTGTTAGCTCTTCTTTTCTCCCAATTAGCTCCTGTTAGCTTATTTAAAGCTTAAAACTTTCTTTTAAATTGTAGTAAGATCCAGCTAGGGTACATGTACATTTTTAATTATTATTATTATATGACAAACTAGTTTAATTTAAATTAAGTGTAGTTTTGTGGTCTCAGTCATATATTAAGTATAATATGGGACTAGATTAGTGGTGTATTACACCTGACTAGAAAGTTTTAATGTAAGCTATTTAAAAAAAAGTCATGTAACGAATACATTGAAGTGTGGTAACTTTTTTAAACGTTGCACAAGGGACAATAAAGCGTGAAAATGGCAGCGACACTAGGGCTGCGCTGCGCATAGTTTTTGGTACAAAATCGGGGAGTGTGCGTGCATAAAACACTTTGCAAGTAATAAAATTAAGCGCGTCCGACTGCTGCGGGAAAACCACGTAGTGAAAAATAAACTGACTGAAAAATAATATACTAAAAAGTATGAGCAAACGTATGCTTAAATTATTGCACTTGTTTAAACTTGTTTACATTATATTAACAAAATTTAAGCCATGGAAAAATTAAAGAAGTGTCTATGAAATGTTTTACGTATATTTGAGCCATAAACACTATTGTAAGTATTGTACTGATTGCAGTATTACTTAGGTTATATACCTCGGTTTATATACTTAGGTTATATAATGTTGTCTGAACAAGTTTAATTCCCGAATAAATGGAATCAATATTTATTACATAGAATGTAAATAAAGTTATAGCTTTATAATAATCGTAACGAGCTAAAACTTAAAATTGATTTTGAAATAAATAAAATAACTAAACTGTTACAAATGTATTGGTGAAGTATTATAAGGAAACTCAATTCCGTCCAATGTCATTCTACTTTTATTTTATTTTCTTTCCCTACCCACTTTCTACATAAACCTTAATATGCGTGCATATGTGGAGGGTAAGTAAAATATTTTTATTTGATATAATTGTAAGCAATCATTTCCACATGGACGCGATAACCTTCGGTTTTGTGATTTGATTATTCAAACGCTTCATTGGATCGTATACGTAATCAGTGAAATAAAAATATGCTTATGTCTTTTATTATTCACAATTTAAAATCATTTAGAAATAAAAACTTAATGATTTTATTATTAGGTACATTATTTTAGAATTTCAATTTTAGATTATAATAAATTTTATTACATATCAGTGATTGTATAAATTACAAAAGGCATACAAACTTGTGATCAAGTTCGGAAAATATACAGATATATAAAGCATAAAAATATTCGATTAAAACTGTACGAGTATGAATTGTTTTTAACGTATCTTTGAACAATGGTCGTATTTATTGTATGAATATGCATCAATTTGAACTAACATCAAAGTAACAATAGAATGTGCATATCTGTACATAAAGAGCCATCGGAGAAATTTTACGCCCATTAAAGATCGCCCCGGGCATTACGTGAAATAAGTAGGCAGTATAATGAACTCTATTATGAAAATCGGTCACCAACAAAGGTATGCGTAGTAATCAATGGGAATATAACCGTAGTACTAGAGCCACTTTATCAGAACTTATAATTTAATATTGATTAAAATTTTAATTTTACATCAAAATATAATAAATTTAACAAACATTTCATCATTTCAAAGGACGCTTTAACAAACACAAAAAGCTCTGAAAATAAACAGGACGAAAAAAATTACACGAAGTAACAAAAATTTTTCAGTCGCTGAATCTGCTTACACATAATTACCAGAGTTTATAAATTCGAAAAAAATACACAAAGTATAAAGTAGAACGGAAGACTTAAGACCTCTGAAATACGAGGGAACATTATTTATTCCAGGGGCCTCCTCCCGTTTTAATTCGAATTTATGTATGTACATTAAATAAAGAAGCTTACATCCTCCGGCCGACATGGATATCCCTTTGTACGATTATCTTGATGTTTCGAATTATACCAGCTAATGAGGTTTTATATTAATATCAAATTATACATACGCAAAAAAGCTATCTCCTTCTAAACAGAATTCGCACAATAAAAAAAATTTAGAACATAATTGTAACCATAAAATAAAGTCCATATTTAAAACATAATATTTACTCGCCTATATAACGTTACTGAAGATGTATACCGACATCCAGATGATAATCCAAAACAGAAAAAACATCATAGTATAATTAAATATTTATTTTTATACATATTTTAATGAAATACTGTTGAAAGGAAGAATACATAAGCTTTACACGAGCTTTAAAAACAGCAAAGACTCGGTAACATCCGGTTTTGTCAGGACCGTCATAAACAATGACAATGATAGAGGACGTGATGAACCCTCGTTTAATATTCTCTACCGGAATTTGAACGTTATTTAAAACTATGTTTGATAACGTTTAGTATTCAAAATAATGTTCCCAACTTTAGTATCATCAATTATGTCAAAATAAGTATGATATTATTAGTGTACTTGAGGCCCGAAAGGGGCGCTGCACGAATTTTGTCGATGATGACGATACGAAGGCGATTATCATAAACATTTGTGCTAGGTGCACAGATAAAATAATATTTCAAAGTTTATAAACTTGTTACCCAGCGTTAAAGTACAAAAAAATTGATTCAAATAGTAAAAAAATGTCAGCGATATCAAAAGTAACCTAATTATAACATGCACGCAGATACCGCTGACTAACATTAATGCTTTATCTTGGCTTTCTATAGACGATCTGGAGCAATCGATGTTTCCAGACTCTGCGAATTGCATGAATAGACTTTTCATTGAGTTATTTTTAATGAAGCTATTCTGCAAAGCGTAGGTATAGTTAGCTTGATATACTAGTCAATGCATGAACTGTGCTGCTCATTGTAATACTGGCGATTATGGTGGACATAGATGAAATCCAATTTGAACTGGTAGAAGTTTCGAAAAGTCACTGAATTAGTGCGATTGACAATTAAATTTTATTCGATAATTTAATTTCATACAATTTGTAATGACGGAAGCGAACAATACAGTAAGAAATGTATGTACATGTATTTTTGTGGCTTATTTTCTTAATTATACTCGTAATATAGATTTTTCTAGATGCATATTACAATAATGCCGCACTCAAACTCTTTTATCCACCCCGAATGATTTCCAAGTCGCTGCACAATGCAATTTGTTCACTTAACCTATCAACCGATCTGGGATAAGCTTCTTAAAAATTGAATTCAGAATTTGAAATAATTGCCATATAAACATTTACAGGAACAACGAACATAAATGATAATTGTTTTTTTTTTTATTTAGTCTAGAGTCACTCAATAAATGCAGTTGTGTATCTAGCAACATTATTGTATAAAGGCTCATTTGCCATGACCCAATAAACGAAGTTAGCCAAAAAACGTAGTTAGCGTCTCTGTCGATGACTGAGGTTGCAGAGGTTCATTTTTTCCAAGAAGAAAAAGAAGAAAAAGGTTAGGTTTGCAGAGGAGAGGAAAACGTTAGAAAGGGTAAGAACCCTTTCTAACCTCTTTTATAAGTAACGGATGGGACGAAGAAGCGGATATAATAAGAAAAGAAACATAGAAAAAAAAACTTGAGAGGTGTCAAGGGACACCTGGATGGAACGAAGTTCCTTTCAATTAATTAGTGAAGGAATTGTAATAAT
>JAOPJD010000025.1:3423873-3436400 GCA_026167825.1 Papilio polyxenes | reverse complement strand
ATTATTTGACAGTCACAATTATCTGTTAACTCCAAATGATTCTAACAGATGTCGATACCTTTCGACTGGGTTGAGTATGTAATCAATAGATGGCGCTGCTATGGTAAATCTACGAACCGCGCGGACGGAGACGCGGGCGACAGCTAGTAGAGTAATAAATATACTGCTAACACAGAATATTCACGTGAATTTTTTTATATTAACTTATTTATAAAAAAATCTTTATTATATTGCAATTTACAGAATAATAATTCTATTGTCATAATAAACTGCAAGTGATTAGAGTTCAACGTCGTGTTTAAGTAGAGTATACATTGATACAAATTCAAAACGGGAATCGTTCAAAAATATTGCAAGAGAAGTTAATTCAATTTTATTTCAAATTAATGTCCTTCTTAATAGCTGCATATTTTTTCACCGTAGCATAGAACAGGTTTAAAATGTTGGTAACACGCATGTTTAAGAGTAATAACCCTAAATTTGGACTTTATACCAGGATCATTATGTAAAGTAGGGCCTAAAACAACTCTGCTAACATAAAGCGCTATCAGCTGGGCCCTTGTACTGAAAAGGTCCCTCGATTTTCATTGTGATTCGACGCAACAAAGTGCTTGTTTTAATGTTGCTGATCATTTATTACTCGCATTTTTTAAGCTTTCATTTTTCATTTTCTAATTTCCTACATATACTTATATTCTGTTCTCATATTCCAAAATCAGCTCAGCAAAGATTGGAACAAGTGCCTTCGCTTTCTTAAGATTGAATAATTTATATTTAGTAACAAGTGCTTATAATACCTTAAATAACGAAGAGGTAAAAGAGAATCGTGACTCGAATCGATTACCTGCAAATGTTCCAAACCTCCGATTGAGAAAATTTTATAATTTATTTTTCTTTCATAAATCTTCCCGAGCGAAGAGTAAATCTACGTTATTAAATGAATTCTCTTCGAACAAGGGTTGAATAAAATGTTTTTTTTTTTTTAAATCTGTAATAGTAAATGATGCTTATGTAAACGTTTCTGGCCATTAACCAAAAATAGTTTTATTGAGATACAATAAATAAATTTATTCCTATAATAATCGAAAAATCAAAACACATATACTCATACATCATTCTAATCGATTTCCGCGCCGTATTCGAAATATCAAATGTTAAAAAAGCGAAACATGCGCCGGACGCTAAAAAAAAGCGTAAAACGGGACGTGGACATAAATTAGCGTGCAGAAAAATGGCGTCTCGGCATAAAGTGAGATATGGCCAATATAACGAGCATGGTGTACGTTGTATGAAAGTCGCGCGGTCAATATTGATACGCCTTTATGACCCATTTACCTTTTCGGTACACGAGTTCGATGCCGGCGGAATTCCGTTAGCGACCGTTTAAAATTCACATACGTTTGAAAGCGTTAACTTGTTTACCCTCTCTGTATGGCCGAACTATGTGTTTCATTCTTTTTTTATATAGAAGATAAACATGTGCGTGGTTTGAAAGGCTTGAAAGTGCGTTTTAGGGAAATTAAAAAACTTAAAACTTATTGATTTCATTCGAAATAGAATAATGTCCTAATTTTTTATCAGTACAAAAAAATAAGTGTAAATAATAATTTGTAGATAGCGCTGTTCGTTTAAAATCATTGGAAAAATCTAGTTTTGATCATAATTCTTATAATAATAATTAACATTTTAAGATATGAAATTAAAAAGAATGTCTTTTCAGTCAGTTTTAATAAAAGTTGGTAACGCAAAACGTTGCCTGCGTACGTCCCACAGTAGCGCCATAAAATCAAAGTAATATATTTTCCATTCTGCAACGACGCCTGCAATAAATCCTACCGTCGATTATGTTCACCATCGGCCGCTCTAATGATAATCGTTAATTTTAACCGCGTCATATAAACGGATATATATTTAGAAAATAGTATCCCCCGCACGACATGCCATTACGGTAAGGGTTTATATAATTTTTTCCAACTTTCGTATATTTAAATGTAAGTAATATGTTATATCAATTAAATACTTTAAATTAATTGCAAATTCCCATTATTTAAATAAAACAGTATAATGCACATATTTTAAAAGTTAAAAACAGAAAGAAATCAATTTTCTGAGCTTATTTTGCGGGCATTTTAAATGTGTGCGCGGTCGAAATGCCAGGTCATTTGAAATTGGAAACACATACGTGTCTCGATTTATTGTATTTCGTATCGCCGTACAACGGCCTGATTTATGCTTGATGATTTTAAAAGCTAGTCACATTGTTTAGTTTTTTTTTTTAAATTTAAAAACAAACATCTTGTAATAGTTATCAACTAAATCTTGTATTCTTATGTCTTCTACATTTAACCGTTGCTTTCTGAGACCAAAATCTCTGTACGAAACTTATCGTCAATCCCGTCATTATCTTTTCCAAAACAGAAATATCAATATGTTTTAAACGGGTATTTTGGTCACAGAAACCAACGATAAGTACCTTAATTGTAAAGTACCGTAACGTTTTCTTGTATATACCGATGTATGTTTGTTATTTGGTCTGCAACATATGATTTCTTTATACCATATATTCTTTAATTATATATATAATAAGTATCCTTACTTGTCATCCTATTTATTTTTATTTAAAAATCAAAGTAATGGCTTATTGGATTGTATTGTATTGTATTGCAACATAAAAAAGGCCATGATTGATCAAACGTCATTTGGGAAAATGAGGCTTATTCTGTTAAGCACAAGTCCTTAGTAAAGGTGTCGACTCATAAAATAAATTGAAATGCGCCGTCGATCGGGATTCGCAGCAGGACGTGGTAGAAAGTGGTCGCTCACGGGTTCGACCATAAATCAACTCTACGCTTTTATGTATAAAAAAAGAAACGAGCGGGAAAAGTCGTTTATTTGTTTCCAAACTATTCTCGAGCGGTACGGTACCCCGATACTTTAATAAAATACCTGGTGCGGAATTGAAATTTCATATTTCGTCGTTGTAACCGCGGTCGAGCTTGGGGAGTTGCTTGTCAGGCAAAAATTCTAAAGTACGGAAGTTTCCGCGTTCCCTTCTTTAATTAGATTGAAAATGCTTTGGAAAAGGACGTACCAACGCTTAAAATGAATTTTCATATTTGTACCGTTTCAGTTACAATTTAATTACTTTTTCATATATAGCATCTTATTTTTTCAAAATAATGTATTGACAAAGTAACTATTAATATATTTATAATGACATAAATGATAAGAAATAAGTACGAAAAAGAACATACCAATGGGATTTCATTATTCCTCTTATTTCATAAATTATCAAAAAAGGTATACCAGCGGTTCTCAAACTTTTTTGCCTACGGAGCCCTTTTGGAAAGCGTAATCTTTGACGGAACCCTGCATTGTAGGTTTGATTATTCTAGGCCCTATAATTTGATATTCTTTTCTTGCGTCACTTGTTCAGTTTGCGACCTAAATTTGTGTACATATGTTATATTAATCTATTGTGGAATTTTCCTGTAAAACCTCACCTTACCCTTTTACTTTTTTATTATGATCAGTATCTATTTTTGTGGAGCCGCCAGACTTGAATTTAAGAAATGTTAAGGTAGACTATTTAATAGATCATTTCGATTGTTACTGAAAACTTCATCCCGACATTTTTAATTTATAACGGTGTCATGCTAGTTTTCAAATCAATAGTGTAAAATGAACTTTAGTACACCTTTTACGAATGGAACGAGAAAATATAATTTGTGGTTTGTCCATCAAACCCAAATGTAACTGTGGTTAATTTAATGTGCCGCTTGTATTATTCAAATCGTTATTATGAATACCCTAGAAATAAATTGAAATTACTGTGTCAAAGCCCAATTCTTAAAGGTAATAGTTTTTTTAATAAAGTATACCACAAACATGTAAACATTGTGGATCAGTATGGCTCTTTTCGCTCGATGACTATTATTTTAAATTTAAATCAATAAAAATGAGTTTTTTTTTTTAACTAAGATATAAGTTTTGTATTTTCTTCAGAAACAAATTTCATAAATATAGATACAATAATATTATCCCACTTTATCTTACATCTGTCAGAAAGGTAATTTATCATTTTAGTACGAAATTAATTTACGAATTGAATCGTAAAGGCAAAGATAAAGAAACGTGACAGAGATAGTACAGATTCATGAAAAATTAATGTCTATGATTCTATTTAATCTTTGAATGATTTGATAAGGGTAAAGGTACGTTGGTCACTATAACAAGCATCATTCATAACATCTAAGAGTCTGTTATTTGACTGGATTTTTTATATGTAAATAATAGAAAATTATTCGTTAAAACTTATTGAGACGTGATTATTTATGAATTTTCTAACGTGAATGTTTATTTAGTCACAAAAAATATAGTTTCGTGATTATTTATGAACTTTCTAACGTGAATGTTTATTTAGTCACAAAAAATATAGTTTCGTGATTATTTATGAACTTTCTAACGTGAATGTTTATTTAGTAACAAAAAATATATTTTAAGTTGAATTTAAAACTAAAGCCATGAGAAGTACTTTAATTACAATTTCATGACTGTATATGTAGCTCGTGAATTCAATAAACCGTTTATCATAAGCTCCTTTACTAAATAACACGAGCCACAACTTGTCGCTCATTTGCTTTGGTATTTTGGTATACCTTCAAACTTATTGTTGTACAATATAGTTTTGCGGCGAAACTTTAGGCAAGTTTACATTTAGCAACGATCCCCTCGAGTTACTTTCTTTAATACGTTCAAATAAGTTTAAATAAATTCATTTAGTCCAAGTAACCTATCTTATTAATTTTACCATGTTATTTACAAAATTATATTTACAGATTATAAAATTCAAGTTTAATTATAAAAACGTATAATATGTATATTAAAAAATATTATACATATCAAGTTTCGATTTAACACTTCTCCAACAACTATGGGTATGAAATCTATTAAATTTGACGATAAATCCTCGTGGGAACGTCGAGAGCTAATCCTGAGTGGTTTCGATGAAATTGTTCAAACGGCAAAACGCAGGTCAACCGTCCTTATCATTTCAGCCATCGAAATTCAACAATGGAAAGAGAATTTATATTCCAAAAATTTCCCTTCAAAGTTTCCACAGGATTTTTAATAACAAATTCTTAGAATTATGTTGAGTAAATTATTTTTTTTATTTCACCTGTGTTTTTAATAGCAAAATTAAAATTATACGAAGAATAGAGGGAGGTGCACATATACCTTTATTATCAACTATGTACGTATTCTATATGCAAACAGCATGGCTGCGTTCCAGCTGAATTTCAGGTGCACGTAAACTAGATAACTGTAGTGTAATTGTGATTAACTAAAGAGTAAAGGCTATTGAAAAAGGAACACATATAATGAACCAAAAAATATAAAAAGCAAACACCTTTATTAGATATTGATGCTCCTTTGTCGAAACCGTGTCAATCTTTAAGTTTCTTGGTATACCGCTGAACTTATCCAACGTTATACGAGTATATGAGCTGATATTTAGAAAAGAAAAACTTTATAGTCATCATAACCAAACATTATCTAGTTTGGATAGGTTTAAGAATTTTAATTTGAAGTTACAACTGACTACTACGTTAAAGCTACGCCGTAGATGTCATTTGATAATGCAACTACAAAACATGTTGTCATTCACTTATTGTGTTTTAAAATAGAGAGATAATATTTTATTTTGTGCAATGTTGTTATTTGTTTATACAATGAAATCAAGTTAACAATTTTTTTTTATTTTTTTTTTAATTATTCAATAGTAATGTAAAATTATCTTAATGACCAATTGCCAAGTTAAATCCTTGTTTGTTTGGATCGATAAGGAAAGTTTTAATTTAACGGTGGGCATGCAGTCCACGTCCCAGCGCTAATGTATGACTTGGAACACGTGTTGTGAAACGATGGAAGATTTAGAAGTTTGTGTGCTCTCGTTAATTTCGCTTTATAACTTTAGATGTCATCAAACGAACACGTATGTTTGGAAGACCGTTATAGCTGCCTATAAACTTTTATTTCTTCGCTTAATTTTATTTTAAGTTTTAATTTACAAAAAAAGATGTTATAAAAAATCTTATTATAAGAATCATCGGATGGTTTTTCATTTGTAAAAATATTACAAATCTCCAATCCGATCTAATAGTTGTTATAGTCATACTTATTGGTGGCTTATTCTGCTGATTTAGTTGTCAGTAAATTAAACTTTACGATTAATTCATCGTATAATATAATTAAGTAAACATCAAGATAATTTTTAGAGTTTATTTTCATTTCATAACTAGTAATAACTAGTAACAGTTATAATATTTTAAAATTTTAAGAATGCTTTGTGTTGGCTCTTATTACTTACTATGATTATAAAAAAAAGTAAAAAATTATGATAATTTACAACCTATCCTTTTTAAACCAATGTTTATAGATTTTTTAGGTTCAAATTTGTTTGTATATGGTTGACTTCCGAATTGACTACGCATTGACTTGCGCACTAAATTCTGCGCATTGCCTTGCGCACTAAATTCTGCGCATTGCCTTGCGCACTGATATTGCGCATTGCCTTGCGCACTGACACTGCGCATTGACTTGCGTATTAACTTGGACATTGTCATCTGTGCATTGACTTGCGCACTGACATCTGCTCATTGACTTACGCACTGACATAAGCGAATTGATTTTTGCAATGTCCACTGTGCATTGATTTGCGCACTGATATCTAGTCATAGATTTGCGTACTGACATCTGCGCATTGACATGCGTATTGACATGCGCGCTAACATCTGCGCGTTGACTTGTGCATTTTCATCTTGTCCGCTGTCCTAATTATATTTCTTAATTTCATTACGGCACTACCTCAGAAGAATTGTGAATTAAATTATCCCTAACAGTCAAAATTTTTTTAAACGAATCAACTAGCGCTTAACCAAAAACTACCGTTGTGTAAAAATGTGCTTATCTTTTCATGTTAGCATCCTGAAAACTTTGGTACATTGGGGCAATTAAATAAAGACATTTCAATAAATATGCAATAAATACGATATTTGAGTAGTGTATAGTTTATTTTCATTTTTTATATTGAAATTCAAATGATGATGTGCTGCTGAATTTATTTCTTCCTGCCGTGTTGGAACAACCTATAAAAGAAAAAAAGGACATTTAAAATTTGTACCTATTGAATATTTTTGAATTTAATTTAAAAAGCAATTTTATTATAACCACAAATCACATTTTCTAACAAAATAATATTCTTAAATAATTTTATTAATAATATAATCGTTTTACTTACCTTTGATGATAATATGATGCAATATTTTTATATATTTTTTTGTTTTCACATTACGATTTTCTTGATTAAGTAAATTAAAAAATGAAATCTGAACGATTTTATCCAATTACTAAAGCTTAAAAGCTTGTTTAAAACTTTTCACTTTTTTTCGAATTCAGAAGTCTGAAGGACTTAAAATTTTAACTATCATGACACATTAATATTTTCACCGACAATAAAAGTACTAAATCAAAAATAAACTTTTTCCAAAGTAAAACTTCGCGCGCGATAATTTGAAAATTTCGCGACTTATATCTAAACTTACCTTTTTAATTCAGCACTGGTCACTTATTTGGCACATAAAAGTCAAAGTTAATAAAGTCATCGTCACCAAAAAAAAATTAAGTCATTGCACCAATCACAAAAAATTTAGTACTCAATTAAATAAAAAAACAAACACGAAGAGAAACTACCACGTTACTGAGTGGCAATTTCCCGAAGCTACTAGGATTTCAGAGGACCTCCTGAGTTAGCTTCTGCCGAGGATATGGGGTCCAAACGGAGCTACGAGCCCATTTATAGCAGCTAGGGTGGAAACGCGCACGCGTCCAGCACCCTGTTGCTTCATAGTGATGTTGGTGAATACGTATATCGATAATAAAATGAATTGTTTTTAGATTTTCCACCTTATGAACATGACATTACGGTCTCATTTTGAGAATATCGCATTTTGTATTTATTTAAAAATGACAGATTAAAAAAAATAAAGCTTAAGATTATGTGAGCTATTGGTTAATATTTTTAAAATGAGTATTATAGATTGGCAGAATGGAAAGGTATTTTTAATTTATTATTTTGTTGTAACCACAATTAAAAACTATTTTTTATAACTTTAAAGCTAGGAAAGATACTCATAATTAAAAGTATATTGTTACAATAAAAACTAAACCTTTTTTATGCTGCAAATATGTGAGTAACCATTAAATAAAGTTAAATAAATCAAATACACTGACAATAATCCCAATTAAATTTAAGTTTTGGGGTACATGTTAACGGAATTAAATAACAGAGAAACCAAGATTTACTAAAAACCAATAAAAATAAAGACAAACACATCGATATCTGATCAACGAGACATCACTATCTTATCTTCCCTCACACCCTCAGCAACCTGTAACACCCTCACCTCCCTATCGTTAAACACTGTCTTATCAAAAAACTTATGTTTTAGTTGGATACGGCTACAAGTTTTGCCACAGTGTTGTGATTGGGGGAAAAGCTTCATTTTTTTTCGGTAAGTGAAATAATTTGTTGAACATAAAAATTAGCCTGATTTTCGAAATATGTTTAAATTTAAGGATTTTGTGAAGTTAATTTTTTTACTTAATAAAAATATCTTAAACTATTCTAAATTAATATATAAAATTAATTGAATCGTATAATAATTACTATTTTTCCACAAAACTTTTAAAATTTTGAAGAAAGTGCTAAATAAAATAATTTGTAGTGATATTTTACTAAAACAAAATTACTTAAGTAAAAAGCTTATATTTTTAACTATTATTTGAAATAGACAACAAAAAATTATCGATGAAAAAAAAAGTTAAGCGACTTGTAAAATTTTCGGGCTCACGTACTTTCGTGTATGATTGAATTTCTTGTCATAATTTTTCTTTTATCGTAAAAACCTATGTAAGTAACAAATTCGCAGTATTTTCTTGTATGAATTAAAATTTTAAGAGAGAGTTAGAGAAATATTGAACTTAAGCGACTTAGAAAATTTTTGGCTAACACAAAGTGCCTTTGTCCCAAATTCTAACTATAGGTGTAAAATCTTTTTTATTAATAAATTATATGAGAAAGCGCCGTCTCAACTTATAATAAAAAGTTTAAATTAAAATTATTTTCATTTCTTTTTTCTCGAATTAGACTAAGATCGTTTTGAAGCGGATTAAATTTATAGAGTAGCTTTAATGTTTTTAGTATTTTGACTAACTAATTTAAAAATAAATGCATGTGAATTACTATTATCATTTTTAGTTTTACCCAACTAAATTATTTTTTTCTGCCTGGCTTTATTTTATTCACTTAGATTCGGCGCACAAAGTTTTTTAAGCTTTAATGTTTTGGCTATTTTTTTACGGTCGGCCACCTAACTGTCACTCAAACCTTCTTGGGAGGAATGAATTAAAATTTAAAAAAAAAATTATATCTTAAGGTGGCTAAAGACCAAATGATCACCTGAATTCGCCGAAATAGAGAAGCGGCCGTTATCCATGGGAAATTGCAGATGCGTTTCATTCTAAAAGTATCGTTCCCAAAGAAAGAAGATGTACGGATGTAAGGAGTTATAAAATAAATCGAATCCTACTAAACTACCTCCAATATTTAAAAAAGAAATGTTTTTATAAATGAATCTATTTCAGTAAAATAATTTTATTATTCCCAAAACTACTTATATTTTTTAATATTTTCTAAAAAAAACTTAATATAAAAATGGTTGACGGTTAATGACCTGTAAGATTGGTTACGATCTTACATGTAACTTTTTAATATCTGTTTTATTTAAAAAAAAAAAAGCCTAAATTTTAAAGTTTATAAAACCTTGTGCGCCGACCCCATGTGAGTGGGATAATTACAGACAAGAAAGATGATTTTAGTATCATTTGCTAATTGTCGTTCAGACGATTACTGATTATAAATTAAACATAGGATTGCTATTATAAATATGACCTTACAATACCTTAACAAAAAGGGATAAGCAGAGTAAGCAGATTTTTGTTCTGCTAACATATTTAAGGGTCAATGTAATATTAATGATAAATGATCTCTATCTAGTCCTCCGCCGATCTTAGCCAAGTATGTAACTACAAGACTGCATTTTGAAGTTATAAAAGATTTAAAAAAACAGTATATAATTCTTTTATCTAGTAAATCACTTACGAATCTTGTTACGCTTAAATTCATTATATTAAATCTGTGTACAACGCAACATTCTTCGCTACGTAGATACTTTGGTTGGGTAATCGAGGGATAGATTATCATAAGGTTATCGTATACAAACGCGCGCGGACTGAAATTGGATACTTTAATTTGTTGCTTAGGAAAGATTATATTTTTTCATCAATGATGGGTACTAATAATAATGGATTGGCGGTTATTGTGGTTGAGCTTTTGTTAATTTTTTTTATTGAAACATTTTGAAATCTCTCATTGGATCGATTCAATCTTTTCGGCAGTTGTAAACACGCTCATATGAAACATGTTCCTTTATGTATGATTGCTGAATTGATTGATTGTAATGTCCTATTAAAAATGTTTTTTTTTTAATTATAAGTCGCTAATTGCGATGCGATTTAGAATTTTCATACCAGAAAAAAAAAACGCGTATGCATTGCGATTTTGATTACAAATGTGTATACGGTAAATTTTTTTGGGCGTTGCGAATGTTGCGATGCGATGTTGCGTATACTTCGTGCAGACGAATTTCCAAAGCGAGTCCCGTAGACAAATATGAAACAGAAAAAAGAAAGCGATCCAAATATTAAGTGAAGAGCATTTAATTTTAATGTTAATGCACATTACTAAACTTCTCGCCAATCTGGCACCGCCTTGCGATCACCTTAGCTGTCAACTGTCGCCGCGCCGACTCGCCGCCTCAACGTCGCCTATTGCGCGGGATAAAATTATAATAATATTAGATATTTTATGCAAAAGTATTTTAAAAGACATAAACTAACAGCGAAATAATGAATTTAACTCTACTTCTAAATAATCTTCCAAGAGTAGTTGGCAGAGACCAAGGACCTCCATTTGGCGCAGTCCTGACACACCTCTATCGGTTCTTCTACATTCATACACTATCGCATAGTACGTCGGTTAAGTAAAATAATTAGCTTAAATCCAATACAGTAGTTCACGCGGACGAAGTCGCGGGCACAACTAGTAAACTGTCTTTACCCGCTCAATTGGCGACGTTAAGGTGGCTGTGAGTGCACGCCGCTGCGGTCGCGAGGCGGGCTGGTGAGGGGTTAAGAAGTTTATTATGCGTGTTAACCTTTAATAAACTATACCTTCGATATATTCTTGGTAAATGATAAAAAAAATATTTTGCTTCCAAATTATTAGAATAAAATTGTCGTTATAGTTTTACCATTTATTTTTAAATCAAAACCCGTATCTACTGCTAGTAATTAAAATAATATATTTAATTACATGTTTCTATGTAGAAACAATCTATTTTAGTAGCATCAACAACGTAGTTCAACTTTGCGGAGTTACGCCTCGAGCGGATCACCGCCCCTTCCTTCCTGGTATCTGTTGACGACGTACAAGCGATTTCCGCACCGCTAGTTATATCACCTACATAATTAGTATTAGATTGAAAGGCTCTTTTCTTTTGAATTTCGGATAATTTATATTAACTTTTTTGTTGAGTTTTTAGCAGTAAGCATTTTAATCACTTTCAATGCATGTTTATGTAAAAACATATACTTTCTTTTTGTATAGTAAAAGTAAGAACTATAAATCATTCTAAAATACAGTACGTTCTATTTTTAATTTCTGTTATTTTGACGTACAATTTATTGTATCTCTTATCAAACAATAATTTTGAATAAATTGACTAACGAATTATGAATTTCAAGTCAATTTTATGAAACTGTTCGAAATAAATTTCTGGTCCTATTCAAAGCTTAGCAACTTGTTGCACGCTAGTTTTAAATGCGAAGTGAATTTTTACTTGATATTATTCGACCGTCCGTCCATCAACAACATTCAGTGCAGTGGTCTTTCGATGTCTGAGCTTTATTTAATGTTAAATTCCAATTTCTTGTACCCAATTATAGACATTATTTTAATGTATTATATTAGTATTTTCCTATGATTTTTAACTGTTTTTCTCTGACAAAGTAGCATACAGGAAAACAAAGAAGGAAAAATGGGAGAAAACGAAAGAAAAGCTATTTGTAAGTAAACCATAACAGGTAGCAATAAAAAGCTATTTGTAAGTAAACCATAACAGGTAGCAATAAAAAGCGTATATTAAAGTAACTTAGCTGCCGCCTTCAGCTTCGTCCGCGCGGAATAAAAAAAAATGAGCCGTTTTGGAAAAACCTTTTAACAAACGTTGATCCATTCATCCATTTTAACATTCGCATTTATAATATTAGTCATCATCATCATCAACCTACCCTTATCCCTATGGAGGGTCGGCACAGTATGTACTACTCCTCCATACATCTCTATC
>JAOPJD010000025.1:3405996-3423773 GCA_026167825.1 Papilio polyxenes | reverse complement strand
GACATAGGATAATTTTTACCCCGTTTTCTATTTTTTATTCCGCGCGGACGGAGTCGCGGGTAAAAGCTAGTATTAAAAAAATAGTATACCACCGGCTGCGGAATCCCATGGCTCAAACAACCAGTGGTGAGGGCTACAGAAACAGGAACCTCCTCACTATGCGCGCGGTTTCTAAAATAACTGCCTTTTGTATCAGGTACTTAATCCAACTGTTTAGCGAGAGCTTCTTAAGATGTTATTATTATTAATATTAGCATATTATATTACCACTATGCATTATTTGTAACCCATCGAAAGCGTTTAAACTTCTCACAAACTATATATTAATGCAGGTGTGGTAAGGTATTATAATTTAAGTTATTTCGACCTACAAAAATATTCAAGGCTTTAATATTGATGTCGTTTCGTCGCTAATATTTAGTTTTTTTTTTATTATAAACTTTTCTATAGTCTGAATACTTTTTATTCACAAGTCCTAGTTAAATAAAATATGTATATGCTGCATGTACATAAGTGTAATCTTCCTATTTATTTCTTAAACATCGTTCTGATTCATTTTAAATTAAATCATAATCCTAGTATTCTCGAATGTATTAAATTTAAGAGGCTCGACAAGATTTGGAAACGTTTCACTACTTCCTATATGTGTAAAGTAAGTAAATCATTTTTCTGCAACAGTTGAAAAAATATTAAGTTGACTGAAAAGGAAAAGAATCCAATTAATTTTGGGTATTCAAAGAAGAGAAAGTTTTTAATTAATCCTATTAAAATAAATATAATAACCTGTTTTATTACTTTATACTAGTTTTGCTTAAAGTCCACTAAATACTAAAACTAATATGGAAGCAAAACACATAGAAACACTAACATAAATTATTTTCTAATTTAAATGCATAAAGAATTTATATTATTTTGAAATATTAGAAGATTGAAAGGTCACTCGGAGAAACTAATATTAGCTTCGACGACAAGCTTGAATTTTCAAACACTTGAACGACTCAATTCAATGAGTTCCGCATGAAGGGACGTGATGTAGAGAACATTGACGTTTTATCATAGGTGTACTAGCTTTTGAATGCTGCTTATGATTTTATCCAATACTAGCTTTTGCCCGCGACTCCGTTCCCGCGGGATTTAAAAAAAGGAAACGGGATAAAAAGTATCCTATGTCCTTATCCTGGTTCTCAACTACATACCTTTGAATTTTCAGCCAAATCGGTTCAGCCGTTATTGAGTTATAAATATTGTAACTAAGACGACTTTCTTTTATATATATAGATAGATATAGATGTAAAGTAACTTAATAAAATATAACATATCGAAAATATTGTATTTAAAACCAAATTATAATATAAGCACTTAACCGAATCCCATAATCGAATCTTAAGATTAATCCGAAAAATAATTTCCTGTAAATTACTAAAAGTACTGAGATGTTCAAGTCTGGTAAAATTTTCACCTATCGCTCGGAATTTAATTTACGTGATGCCAAGTTAAATCCATTTGGAGTACTTTAATACTCGAAAAAGCATCTAAGTTTGAACTATTGTATTCTAAATACGTGGAGCGGAGTACATCTGCGCGTTAACATTGTGTCAATCGAGTAATGGAATTGAACGTTACCTTCAAAATCAATCTTATAATTACAAACAGCGGCAATGTAGGCGAAATATATTAAATTTCGTATATTATTGTAATATACATTTTATTTGTTTTAAATTTAACATATTTAATTTTATCATCATCGTTATGTTCTTACGGTGAAGGAAAACATCACGATGTGAGCTGATGATGATAACAGCTAAGAATAGTGATAATTTTGGATATTATTGAGGTCCATATTAGTCGCAATTTTTTTTAAATAAATATGTTTAAGTAAGTGAAAATCTCTCTCACGTAAGATATTTTTCAATACAAATATAATCCAAAACAACAATAAATAATTGCAAAATTATAGATTCAAGTTTGTTTGATTCAAACTTGTCTATTACAGTTGAAAATTAAAACTGATTGGATTTGAATTCGATTTTTTGATTGTAATTTGTAAAGAAACAGCTCCCGCCGCGGCTTCCAACCACAGCTTATTTCGATTTGAACAATTTTTCTGACATTCCTTTGATTGCAACAGTTTTCTTATAATTTTTCTTATAAAGATTTAATTGGAATTTATTAGATTAATTCGTTTCTATGAATTTTATAGATGTAGAAATACAGATTTTCAATTTATTTTGTAGCTTCGGAAAATGCTTCAAAGACGCTTTAATATTTATATAGCGTCTTTGAAGCTATTCTTTTTTTGTTATAACTTCTTACGAAACTCTTTGAAGATTTATACGGTCTTTACTTTTGTCTATAACATAAATTCAATTGAGTTTTTAAAGTTAATTCTTATATTGGTTCTTAATACCAAATTAAAATAATTAACATGAGAATAAAATAAGATTGCATTTCACGCAACGAACACTGAGTAATGAAGGTAAATATTTTATGCAATCACCGATCAAAAGCATTGCAGTACGAACATGTCAATACGAGAGTGAAATTTTTTAACAAAGCTATTACGAAACTGAAAAGTTCCAATCATATAAACAGAGTTACTATTTAGAGAATGTTCCTAACGCGTGGATTCAAAGCATACTGACTGGAGTGAAATCTGTCACTCTGCACACGTATGCTTTGAACAAAAATCAGAGAGCGCATACAAGGGGTCAATTTTGGCAGCACAATTTAAATTTTGAATTGCTTTCGCTTTTTAATTTGGATTTCTAATGGAGAAAAGATTGTATAAAAACGTATGGTCATTCATTCTGTTTGAAAACAAAAAAAAAATGATAGGAGAAATACAAATGTTAGACTGTCAAGTAGAAATTACTTATAGATGAAAAATTTCTAAGGGGGACTAATTTTCATTTAATTTTCGTTGCCTACAATATTCATAAAATTTCCTCGTGATCTTATGTTTAATTTAAATCAAATTTTCATTCGATTTAGTAAAATTTGTTTGTATACATTAGCTGTATAAATTCGTGAAATATTCACAAATTCTAATGTATTTCTGTTGAAATATAAATAAGGCAATGCATACGACAACAAATTTAAAAGTAGGTGGCGCGCTCGGCACTGCTACGGTCCAACGTGAAACTTTTCAAATATATTAAAAATTTCTCTTACAAACATGCTACATTAAAGTCAAAAAGCCTCCGGGAAGTTGTTCAAATATCCACACATGTACACTAATACATGGAGTCCTTTTGTTATCTTCGAGGATATTTAAAAAGTTTACACCTACTAACATTTCTATAAAAAGCCGGGTATTTAACATGTGCAATACAACCGTTATTAGTTATTAATGGATTAGATTTTACCAAAACATCACGCGTATGTTTTATTTTAATTTCAACACTTACGAATGAGTCAACCGTGTTTCACCAGCACTCTTTCGTATTTAGGCTCTTAGATAAATTTATAAGTTTATAATAATGTTCATAAAAATAAAAATGTACTTTATAAATATAAAAGTTAAATTTACTCAAGATTACGAATATTTTTTTCGACTTAATAAAAAAGTGTCCCAATTACTGTGAATATAAGTTCAATTCGTTTATCATACAATGTTATTTGTTAATAAAACCCCGTCTTTACTTGAACCGGACGTCTGATGGAAATTAAATTCTACGCGATTTTTAAATTCTATCTGATATAAAATATTGCTTCAGCGCTCTTATTGACTTCGAGCTCTTAGTATTGTTCAGCGAGTGAATTGATTTGTGTACGATCAATTGAACATTGAAATCGCGCTTCATAATTTTGAAATAAGATTTTAATGTAAGTTTAAAAATAAAACTGTAGTTTAATTATTACAATTACAACGTTTATTTGGTATACGTTTGTTTGATTTTATATACGTGTGTGAAGAAAAACTATTGGCTTTGGGATTATAACGCATGAAAGGAATCGGCTAATAATAATATGTTCGTACTTCAACTCTCTTTATTTTCACAACAAAATTTAAACGTCCATAACAATCCCTAGAGATAATTTAATTGGACGTATCCCACACGTTTGCAACATTACATTGTTTAAACATGCTAGACGAAACACCATCTCTTATCTCCCTAAAATATTCATAGAGCAGAAATTAATATTTTTCATCATCATATTTTTATTATTCATCTTTTTTGGTATTACTTGCGTTGTTTCTTTTTTTTTCGGTTCTCCATCATGGGCTTAAAATAATTGTACCTCAGGACTCATTGGAAGCTAGTTAATTTATATTTTTTTTTTGTTTTTTTTTTTTCTTGTAATTTTTTTATGTATTTGTTCGATTTTATCGATTGAACTGACATAAATAAACTTCTGATAAGTAGACGTACCTTTTTATCGGGTCATTGTATGGAGGAACATCAACTGCTGATCTTCCAATGTCAGCCGCCTAAAGTAGTCGACACAGACTACTGCTTGAAGGAGATCATGTCGTGTATGTTCGCACTTATATTTATTTAATAATCACTCAAATTTATTGATAAAAATTAACATTAATGCGATCCCTCAATCTTTAGCCGTAAGGGTTTGGCACATTGTAATGTACAAGGGGCAGATTCCTGGCGGAATTCCTTTCATGATAGCTTCGACTTCTGCACGATTTGCCAATGATTACCCGTCTCAAATGAATTCCGAAGCAAAAAATAGAAAACAAATTATGTATTATATCCACGGCTTCCTCTAAATAATTTTATACTACAGCGCTACTATAATTGTTTAATCTAAGAACTAGAAGTTTCGAAGTTAATATTGTCGAAGTTAATAGTTTCGAAGTTAATTTGTAATTAAGTTGAATAATGTCAAAGTATAAGGAAAGATTTTTGAATGTCATTTTTATTTATTTTTTATATTTTTACATTTAGATTTTTTTTTTGTAAAAATTGTAGATTACACATATATGAGAAGGTTTGTGCAATATTTAATATTGTGAGGGTGCATCCATGTTTATATATAAAGTTTGTAAAGCTTGCAACCGAATATTTGTCGATTTCCAGTCTAAGCGAATATTTGCGAATCAAACAATGTTTGTTTGCGAATCGGAATGCCTATACCCGTTTACGAACGTAGTGTAATTAACATAGCTTCAAAATTGTTTTCGCAGTATTAAGGTGATCTTAAACTGAATTTAAAATTTCATTTTCTATTGCGTACCTAAAGTGAGATCGACAATTACAGTAAAGTGGAAACTAAGAGAAAGATTTTTAAATAAGTAAAAGTTTTCATGGTTGAGGACCAGTTTATCCAGAAATTAAACAAAAATTAAACTTGTGTACCTAATATTTAAATGCAAATATTTGGATGGATGGATGGATCAATGTAGTTACTAGTTATCTACAGAATTTGATGTGGCTGAAATCTAGAATAAAGATAGATTACATTATGAAAAAGCGTACACACTATTAACTCGATTTTTGTCTTATATAAAATATATTTATTAGTAAACGAAAAAGTTATTCCTATTCCATCGTAGTAAAAAAATAACGTAGATAATCTGTTTGAAAGTCCTATTGTCGTATGCGCTTCGCGTACTGCATTAGCTAAGGCTGAATGTATTATTTTGTATTTCAGCCACGTGCTTCCGTTTTCATTGCGAAAATACTTAAATCGAATTAAAATCGGTGAACTACGCGAAATATACGGTATTTGCTTAATTTGGTATTATTGTTACTAAGTTTTATGTGCTTCTTAAGTATGAACGATATTTTCTAACAATTGGAAGCTAAAAGGCTACCTTTAAAGCAACCATTTCTGAAGGAAATATGCTTCTAAACCTTATAAGATCTCCGGATAACTTCTTGAGATTGTAATATTCCTAAACCTTAAAGTTGAGCGCAGAAAAATATCCACTTTGTTTCCATTGTCATATCTCAAAATGGAAACAGAAAACGTCTTTTGACATTGGTGAACTGTTTACATCAATACATTGGTTAACATCATTGAAATGTATACCATCCTTAGTAGGTAATTAGCGGATTTCAACTAAAGAATGTCGTAGCGGGATAAAATTAAGTAGCTACCGGGGTCTTCTGGCGTTTGACGTCAAGCTATAATATATGGTTATTATTAGGAATACAAACACGTGCGGTCCCTTCTCACAACTATGAGGGTTTGCAATAAGTGTGTACAAATGTACCACGTTGTCGCCCATAATAAATATTATTGATTCACACCGCTGACCAATACTTTAATCCGTTGTTATAATTCCATCTCCAATACAAACATATTGCTTACAACTGGGGGAGGGTTTTATTAAGGGTGTTGCACATGATTACATACACGCATTTTATGAAATCTATATATATAAAAGAAAGTCGTGTTAGTTACACCATTTATAACTCAAGAACGGCTCAATCGATTTGACTGAAAATTGATGGGGAGGTAGCTTAGAACCAGGAAAAGGACATAGGATAATGTTTACCCCGTTTACTATTTTTTATTCCGCGCGGACGGAGTCGCGGGTAAAAGCTAGTATTTTATACTTAAACAAGCATTTTTTTAAATGGCGCAGTAATGTACTGGCATTATCTTGAAAAAAAAAATCAATAAGAATAATGCAAAAAAAAAAAAAACATTTTTTCTCATGTGTCTTCAGAATTCCAAAACAGAATATTATCAAATTCCATGCATTGTTTTCGAAACGCATAGGCGTCAAACATGCGCAATTTTACAAATTGACAATTAATATAAACTTTATCTCGAACAATCTGCATAGTTACCATATCGGTGTGGTAGCATATTTTTAGAGATTTAAGAAATTTATTAAATAAATTTACCATTACATGAGAAGGAAAGGGGGTGAAAATTGCACAGGGTAGGAACAATCTTAAATCTAGGCTCAAGTTAAATTTACCATAAACGACTAACAATTGTATGATAAATAATTTTCAAGTAACGTACAGTAACATTTAATAGTTAATACATTTTTGTTGGGTACAAAGTTAATAGGTAATGTATCAAATGTCATTTATGAATGTGCATGAATGCGCTTGCACTTTAGTCCCAGTCCGGATGTAGCTTTGGCTCTTATGCCACGTCGATCGGGATTCTTACAGCTTTTAGTTTTGTGTTGACCATTCATTACTGTTTTAAGATACTTTTTCTGATCTTATATACTTTATTTTTATTTTTTGAGGGTGCTGTTTTATAACAAACATATAAGTGCATGGCATTTAGCGGTTTGTACTCAGTGATAATTGATTTGCTGCTCAGAATAACTTTTGTTTAATGTTTTTTGCTAAGAATCCTATTTTTAAAGAAATTAATAACCAAAAAAAACTTATTTACATTTTGAGTGTCGCATGTGTGAACCCTGCTGTATTTGCACAAACATTGAAGTCCCACCCTCCACTGTGGAATTGCAATATTTAATGTTTTATTTTGCAATAAAAGTGGGGAATGCAGCTGTGGTGCATTAGTTATGCCGGTGATAGCTCGATAGAAAGGTCTTTTTAGGTAACAAATAATGCTGATTGTTTTTTTTTTAAATTATTTTATTATTATGTACATTTATATTAATATATAATACAATAATATAAATTAATCATTTTCAGTGCTATATTACATAATCAATATAAATTAACATATATTAATTTTTAAATGTCTTGAAAAATTACCTTTAAGTTTGGTTCACATATTGTCATGAAAGTAACTAGCACAAAATGTAAGAGACTCAAACGAGACTCAATGTGAGAAGGTATTGCGAACTTCTAACAGTACAATTTTTTTTATTCCACAAAAATATTGATAAAAATAGTCCGTTACATTCCCATACAACAGCCGGGAAAGCTAAAAGGCATCATCTTTTATCACATCTGAGATTTATCACCTCTCATTTATCATGTTTATCAATAAGCCCTTTGCTGTATCGATCCAAACGGAGAGGAAGGTACCTTTTCGTTGTATGTTATTATTATTTGATGCGGTACGGCAACGGTACGGTGTAGGGTGGGATATTGGGGGACTTGTGCGGTGCGAATCAAGTGTCAGATAAAGCGAGTGAGTCAGCGTTTTTAATATACTCATTATTATTATTTTATTCGTAGTTTTTTATCCTAACAGATATATGATCTTAACAATGATTATAGTAATATATCTGTAAATATAATTGCAATTAACATCGTTTTAATTAAAAAATTAATAAGTATTCTAAGCACATTAAACAACAACCGTGTACAACACCAGCAAACGGATAACTTTTATGCTGTCCTTCCTATAAAACCTACGTAGAGGGCATACATAGGCACTTTTTTGACATTGGGTTAGTGAGTTGTCATTATTGAGTTTAACTTATGTCCGCAGATGTCCTTGTAGATTTTTAACTACATCATCTTACTAACATTATAAATGAGAAACTTTGGATGTATGGATGGATGTTTGTTGGAAGGTATCTCCAGAACGGCTCAATGGATCTTTGTGAAATTTGGCATAGATGTAGAACATAGTCTGGAAGAACACATGGGCTACTAATTATTATTATTTTTTAATTCCGCGCGGACAGAGTCGAGCGACAGCTAGTTATATTTAGGTAAAGTTTCTTAATATTTCTATCATTTTTCTATAGATAATAAATACTAGTACAACGTTCTGTCATACATAAATTACGAGTTCTACATAAATTGGTTCAAATAGCTCATAAATTATTGATTGTGTACAACAAAAAAATTGTAAATAAAAAAGTACCATAAATTCAAGGTATTAATCGCCACTACAGTCGCATACTTATCTCAGTCTAAGTTGAAACACCTGATCTAAGTTGCCGTCTAAGTTACGATAGTCTTTAATGAGCTAACAATTTTGTGGTATTGAAAAAGGAAAACAACATCCTACGTGAACTATTGATATCGATTTAATTCATTAATTAAATCATGAATAATTTTTAGGAATGTATTTAGACGTATGAAAGTTATTTTTTTTAAACTCATAATATTTTATCTCGGTATCTATCTTAAAATGATATATAGTCAATATATGCAATGGGCACATACCACATTTATAGTCTACAGTACACAAACTGACCATCCACATGGGAAATCATCAACGTATGTCCGTTAGTACCGCCAATGACAGACGCCTGTACACAACAAATTTTTATTGCTGTATATCAATTTCAAGTTTCATACTTACCGTTGGTTTCTGAGACTAAAACGTCTGTATGAAACATACTCCGTCATCACCTTGGACAAAATAGAGATAACAAAATATTTCAAACGGGGATTTGTGTCTCAGGAACCCACAATTAGAATTTAAAATTATCTCTTATGCTGGTAAAAGTAGAAGAAGTGCTATTAAATGTAATTAAGTCAAAAATGCATATGACTGAAATCTGCCCATCGTTGTTGAATTTTCAGGGACAGGACTTATCGGACGCTCGAATTGAAGAGGTATTTAGTCCTTATGCGAAAACGAAGAAGACGTTTCTAGGGTTTGATGAATTAAAACAATACCTTAATGTGAAAAATTTATTTGTTGGAAATGGATACAATACTAAGTATTAGAGTATTAGTAAATACTAAGTATTGTATCCATTGCCATTGATTTTATTGCAAACAGATGAAAGAAAAAATTATATATTTCATGTTTTTTAAGTATTTTATTATTACATTAAAAAATAATAAACCTAATGAAGTCAGCACACATTGCTGTATATTTTCATATATTATTTGGATATTTTTGTACAAGAGCTTCTTACAAACTAAATACCATCTTAATGGCATGTAATAAAACACATTTTTAGAGATTAAAAAAATTGGACTATAGTAAATATATAAGGTACGCGTGTTGGTAACGAAAGTGTTTTTAGCATTGCATTGGACAATTACGGATATTAAAATAATTGATCCAAAACATCAAAAACATGTTTATATACTAATTTTGGAGCGTTAATGCCTAAAACAAAATCAAGGTGATTGAATTCAGTAGAAGATAACTGCACTACATGATGAGTTACTGCATTTGTAAGCTGTGACATTAAATTTAGAATATCTGGCACTGTGGATAGCCAATCGTTGTGCGAGTTAAACAACGCCATAGGCAGTTTAATGTCACGTAAGTGATATTTTGGTGGGGAGACTGTGCCATATTTTTTAAGATTATATGTAGATCCTAAGTCATACATTTCAAATTGACCGCTTTTAATTAGTTGACAAAAATGAAGGATTGTCTTCACAGAACCTCCAGTTTTCATATTTGTTAAAATATTTTTCTTGTGCCTATTATTTTTTATTGCTCTGCCCCCATCAGTAAGCAAAAACAACGGATGCAAACAAAGAATCGCATCTTCTTTGCAGAATTTCTTTCTAGCAACTCTCATGAATGAGTCTACTGGATTAAAACTACGGTCTCCTAAAATCTTTGCTGTGGCGTTGTGATCTAAACTCTTAAATTCTGAAAGAAGGCGAAGCGGACCTTTAGCTTGCTGCATGAATACCAACGGTGCTAATAGAATGACAAAACTTAAAATCGTGTTATAATGGGGTGATGTTGATAAAAGAACTATCAATGCAGTTGCCCCCATTGAATGCGCTACAAAAATTATTTGGCTTTTTACAGAATTTTTTTCTCTAATGTAATCTATTATAGAAGATAAGTCGTACAGCCCAATTTCATGCCATGAAAAATCCCAGAATTCAGCTGAATGTATACTTTTACTCACATGTGCTCTAGAGTACGCATTTCCTCTAACATTTGGTAACCACACATCGTATCCAGCGTTGATCAACTTGTAAGGAAGAGAATGTTTTGGTCCTAGTAAAATCCAATCTATCGAGCTTCCCAGCAAGCCATGTAGTAAAATAACAGTTTTATTATTGTTTCTTCCTGTGAATTTTGATTTTGGCATTATTCTGTGTAGAGTTAATAAGTATCCATCAGGAGTTACTACAGTATGAATTTCTGCTTTGTATCCATGAATATTGACTAAATCTAACTGAACCGACCTGTCTAACAATTCCCCGCTAAGGTTATCAATTTTTTTACCTTTATTAATTGGTAACGACATTCTTCTTACTATAATAGAAGGTCCTTTGCTAGTTGTTCTTGTTAATCTCTGGGTTGTTGAGGTCTTTGGTAATCTCAGAGTCGTTGAGGTTTTTGGTATTCTCAGAGTTGTCGATGTCCTTGGTATTTTTATAGTCGTTGACATCACTAGTCTTGTTGGTGTCTTCATTGTTGTTCTCGTTGGCAATGTCATTAGTGTTGTTGCAGGTGTTCTCGTTGGCACTGCCTTTATTTTTGTTCGTTTTGTTACTATTATTGGATTTGGTGATACGAAAACACCTACTCCTGATTTCTTGATTGTTGTTGGTGTTGTAATTTTTATTGGTATTGTTTGTCCTTTCACTGTCTTTTGCATTTTAACCGTTATTGGATTTGGTGATACGAAAACACGTCCTTTGGGAATCCTGACTGTTGTTGGCCTTGTCAATTTTATCCATGTAGTTGCTTTCGTTGGTGCTTTAACTGTTGTTTGTTTCGAGACTATTATTGGGTTTGCTGACACAAAAACTAGTACTGCTGGTGTTTTTGCTGTTTTTGGCTTCCATATTGTTCTAGGCGTAGTTATAATCTTTGACGGGGTAAGATTTGATGGCTTTGTCACAATTTTTAACTTTGGTTTGAAAGTCATCATTGTTGTGGACGTAATGACCGTTGTTGGCTTTACTCTAGTTGGTTTTGGTAATGACCATGGTGTTGTTTTTACTTTTGCCGTTTTTATTCTTTTAGATGTACTCACTATCGTTGGCGTTGTTACCATTGTAGTTGTTGGGCTTGTCTCTGTGGTATCTGTTGTTTCTGTTTCAGTGTATGGGGCAGTTTCTGTTTCATATGTTGATTCTGTTTCTATTTCTGTAAATGTGATCGTTTCCATCTCGGGCGTCGTATCCGTAGGCACTTTTGTAATTTCTGTTATTTCTTCTGAACTTTCAGTAATGTCAATTGGTAACATAGTTTTTTCAGAAAAAGGAATGTAATGTAAAATTGTTTCAAGCGTTTGGTTAACAAATTCCGCATAAAAATCTCTCATTTCTTGTTTTTTTGTATTAATTTCACACGATAGGCTTTTAGCCGATGCCTTTATCCTATTTATTGCATTGGTTATTTCATCAGTGAGTCTACAAAAAAGATTTGTAAATATACCTGTATCAAGTGCAGCTATTTGAGATGTTAAAATCAAGAGATTAAATAATAAGCAGAACATTACTGCTAGAGACATGATCAAGATTTGAAGTCAGATATTTGATTAGGTTCTTAATTAGCGTTTTTATTTTGTTGATACTCAACTACACAATGGAATAGTTTTAAAATAATAAAGACAGTTTAAACCCAAGCAATTCTTCATGTATACATTTTAAGGTCTGGTATTGGTACCAACACATTGGTTACTTTTTGATACTAAATATAATTTTCAGTATTTTTATAAAGACATATTGATTGATTGATATTATTTTATTATATAAGTAAATATTATTTTTTACAGGTAAAAAGTTTTGTTAATTTCTATTTTTCCAAAAAATAAAATAAAAGGGATGCCAGTATTGTTATTTTACAGGTATTTAGACAGTAAAAACTATGTATTGCGCTTACTATAGATAAAAAATAGTTATATTCTGTTTTGTCAATTTTGCTGGGACAAACATTATATTTTTATTATTTCGACTATAAAAAAAAACTATACTATTGATGCGTTTTTCTCCTTAAAATATGAAGGAATGTTTTTACCTATTATGATTTTGTAACAGAAGGAGAATAACGATGTATTGATTATTACATTATAAAAATAGTATGCATTCAAATTTATATTCTTAGAAATACGTTATTATTAATAAGTAACTTGCTAAAACAATAAATTCTGAATAATTTTCATCCATTAGAATGAATGCAAATTGTTTTGCAAATTATTCTTTTTAATCTTTGCATTTCCTTTTTCACATCGCAGTCTCTTTATGTGAATCGTAAACAAAAAAATTTTCGTTTCTTTTTAATCTTTGCAAATAGTTTAATTTGATTCCTTTTGTCCTTATATTTTATATAAATTGTATTTATGTATATTAAACTAGCAGTCGCCCACGTCTTCGTCAGCATGGAAAATAAAACAAAAAGTACCCTATAATATTCCAGTGTTCATCAACCTTCCCTTCAAAGTCCCGTCAAAATCAGTCGGCTCGTCCCGGATATTACACGGAACAAATTGTGTATTGCAAATTCACATATAAAAATTTACTTTTCTGTAACAGAAACGCAATAACATATGTAAGAAATATGCATTTCTTCCATATTACATCCAGATACTTCAATATTGTTAATATGTGAAGATTGTGAAATGTTACATTGGTGGTATTAATTAAGCAAAAGTGGTATTTTTAAGAACAAATTTTCTACATCACTCTAACTTGATAAATCCGTGTGTATTGAATCCACTTCTTTAGTAGAAAAACAGTCACTTGCATTGGAGATATTTGCTAATATATTAAAAGATATTTGTATTAAATTTTAATGGTTAAGACAAATTAATCAACAAATGTGTAATGCTGTTAATGAATTTCGGATTCACCTTTCGTAGTAACTTATAAGTCATACTCGTATTTGTTCTTTGGTGATATATTTTGATATAGTTATTATTGTTTAGAAGCATGATAAAGTGATAACAAAGGAATATATTTAAAATAGTAAAACATTTAAAGTTAATATGAAACGCTGCAGTATGTCCGGATGTCTACGGGCGTCGATGATAATCCCTTTTTCATGTAGTACTCTGTCAGTGCTACCACTGACAGAGTACTAGCATTGTTATTTCGTAAAAAAAAAAATCTTACGAATTTGATTTGAATTCTTAACAGCATTGTATTTACAAGATATTTTATACATTACATAGAGTAAAGATCATACATAATTTTTTTAAAAAAGCTCAAAAAATATTTATTACATTCATTGCCATAACTTCTTTTCCCATTACTGATTTAATTTTACTTTCTTTAAATTTATTTTAATTTTAACTATCATAACTTTTATCTTTTATTTTATATAAATTTATTTTTAAATTAAAATTTTTAATCAAATTATTTTATATAATTTTGTGGGACATAGTTCTATTTTAGGATATAATTGTATTATACATAAATAAAAAAATAATAATAAGACATCTAATGTCTTTTGACTAATTTCTATAATAATTATTATTCTCCAGGGGACTAAATTTTTATGGTAATATGAATAAAAAGCATATCATTTAGATATTTCTAAAAAAGTTTATTCATTACAATTTATCCATTATCTATTATTATAATCTATAGTGTTTGTTGTACGTGTACAAAAACTCGTGTTTCGTGAAAATCTACACATTTAACGTTTGTAGAGAATTAACTAAAATCCTCAGAAATAGGTGCAGCTCACTAAAACTTTTCTCATCAGACGAGAGAAGCAATAAAAAGAAAGGTATTCCTTTAACACCGATCTAATTCGTTGCGTTGTTTTAAGGGAGTCATGAAATACTTTACAACTTAGAAGAACCCGGAACATATAATTATTTTTGTCGCAAGCAATAAAATAATACATTGTTACTATTATAAAACAACTAGCTACGAGTAAACCCCTAATACTTTATTTTTCTATACTTCATTTAATTTAATCACACTCAAAGATAATCCATTCTCAATATAATCTATAACTTTTCTAAATACTATTTTATCTGCTTTCGGTCCCCAAACTAACTCCGTATGACTGAAATTGTCATTACGTATAACAAAGTGATCAATTGGATTTAAAAGTCCAAAGTACAATTTTTTTACGTCCGGTAAAGGCGCCAACCAATCTTCACTGGAACTTATCAACGCAATAGGCAGACTAATTCTATTCAATGGAAACTCTGTTATGACATCACCAAATTTATGAAATTTGCCGTTTCTCGTTAATTGCGCGTAATGTAAAATGGTATAAGTCGAAGTGCCCGCTGGTACATGATTTAGTACTCTGGTCAATAGATTTTCATCCCACAAAGGTCCTTGAAGTATATCACCCGCAAGAAAAAATAGCGGATTCCTACATAGTACTTCAGGTCTCGCGCAGTGTCTTGATGACAACCATTCCGGGGTTACTTTTGAAGGCATAAATTCACCTGTACTCATTACTTGTTGAAGCAGAGGTGGCCGAGGCGCAAAGGGGCCAAACATTCTGAGAGGCCCTTTGCTATTTACCATGAAGGCTAAAGGCGCTATCAATATTCCTATTCTGATAAATGTATTAAATATTGGAGACGTTGACAATAAAACAAGCAAAGCAGTAGCGCCCATCGAGTGTCCAACGAAACTTATAGGATCGCTAGTATTCTTTACCAATCTGATGTAATGAATTATTGCTGGTAAATCGTATTGACCCATTTCTTGCCATGAAAATTTCCAAAAATCTGAATTGTTAATATTTTTCGACACATGTCCTCTGGAGTATACGTTCCCTCTTGCATTTGCAAGCCATACGTCGTATCCAAGATTGGATAGTAAATAAGGTAATGATTTCTTTGCACCAAGTAAAACCCAGTCTGCGGAACTACCGAGCAATCCATGATGTAGCAACACTGTATTGTTCTTCACATCTGCACATCTTTTTGAACGGGATGCTACTATGCGATGTAGTGTCAAAAGGTAGCCGTCTTCTGTTAAAACAATATGCGATTCGGCTCGTCTCCCGTGCAGTGTAATAAGTTGAGGAGTATCCATCGACGCCATTGGATCTGATCTTACTTTATAATGGAGAGTCTTAGTCGTGTAAGCGCTAACCGGCGGCGCTTGCTTGACAGTTCGTTTCAGTGTTTTCGTAGTTTTTGTATATTTTGCAGTTGCATCTCGCCAGAAATATGTTTTTCTCGGAAGCGTTGTTATACCTTTCTTTACAGTCTCGCGATTTTGAAAAAAATGTGAAAGTCGATCTCCAACATTCCTAATGGTGTCCAATAAACTATAAGCAAAATCTCCCATTTTCTCTGAAACGAATCGCAGAAACCCCTTTGCACAAACACTTTTATGATAAGAAATGAAAATAATAAAAAATATTAAAATAGTCCTCATGGTCCGGTCTGTTGTACACGTTGATGAACACTAGCTGTTAGACATGAACTAGTAGGAGTTTGTTTTACTTTAGTTATAACGGAATCTAGTTAATAGTTGTAATGTTTATGTTAAGATAAAGAACAATGGTAACACATCAATTGTCACACCCACACAAATGACGCTGTGACTGTCCGCGACCACATTGTTTCTGAAGTGAAATGTTTCATAACACTTACAGGCGTCCAACTACTCTATTACAAATAATATTTCTAGGTTAGACTTTGTAATACCACGCTTATAGATTAGTATTAGTAAAAAGTATTATTAAACTTGTAATAATACAGAAACAAATTAAAAGCAAACGATTTTATTCTGTTAATCGAATAATATTTTCATTACTTCGTTGGTAAGTTAAGATTGGTTTACATTACCGCATATAATTATTTATGTAAAAATTATATAATGTTTAAGGTCTACAAAATTGTATTTAAAATTATATTAACAATCGGTATATTCAATAATCAAGAACAAACAGAAATAATTTTAATACGAATTCACGGTAAATTTAATTTACCGACACTCCTGAAAAAGTTTGTTACATTCCTCTAACTTTGGGAGAAGTTTCTTTCTTAACGACGTAAACAATTTAAATCTAATGCAATATGCAAACCGCGCCGAAGCCCCCCGCACTCGCCTCGCCCTCTGCATGCACCCCGCTCCGCAAGCGCCCCTCGTATCCCTTGCTCCGGACTCACACTCTACCTGTGCCTTTATAAAAATTCACCCTAATTTCTAGTTTTGATTCAGGTGTCTCATAATTTCAAAATATACGCTAGTACTAAATTGCATTTAAACATACGGTCGATCTTAAGAATCTTTATATTTTTGCTAATCAATACTAGGTATTTTTTGTTATTACTTGATACAAGACTTAAATACATAAAAAGTATTATAACGAAACACAAAGTATTCAGGAAATGATACAAAAATTCACAGTAACTAATCGATAGTAATCGTATACCTATAGCAAATAAATAATAAATCTTTTAACAGCGAGAGCGGGCATTAGTTTCTTGTCTCATATAAGTGTATAGAAATAAACCAGATCAGTTTGGACAGAAGCAAGTTTGAACTCATAGAAAATGCAGTACCACGCCTTCCCCCTCCTATTTCGTATTCCCCCGTTTATACCTCCATTTATAAATGATTCCGTCTTAATTTTGCCAGTTCACGGCTAGTTCTATATTGTTTGACTTATATACTTACCGGACTTTGATGTGTTTAACTATATAATAACAAAAAAAATATCTTCAATGGTAAAATGAAAGTGGTAGATCCCGCAACAATAATAAATGTTGGGTGCACGAATGGGTGGAATCGACCGGAGCAATACCACGACCACATAGAAGACAGGCGTGAAGTGGAAGCAAATCTGCGTTTCGTCTGATAAGTGTGCGTGACGGCGGCCTAATTTTAGTCCACGTTCAGATTCCACCCTTTTCTTATAAGGAAAGGCTGGGAAGGGGAAGGGCATATGATAGAGGATACATAGCAAGAGGATATATCCTCTTTCTGTGCATCCCCTCCTCTGTCTTTTTAAGGTAGGCAACGCATCTGTAATTGCGGATGACTATGAGCAGTGATCGCTTCACTTTTTAGGCGTATTCAGATGGCCGTTTGCTCGTTTACCACCTATAT
>JAOPJD010000025.1:3388368-3405965 GCA_026167825.1 Papilio polyxenes | reverse complement strand
CCTATTAAAGAAGATTTAGTTGGACCTTTATTTATTGGATTAAAAAGTGACTTGTTAATTCTGTTAAACGCGTTATTAAGATACATTAAAACACTCGTATTGATGAATGCAATAATGATAAACAGTGAAAAGACCATCGCTCATACATATATATGTGTCTCAAAGGGGAGTGTATTTAATTAAAAACATGCCTCGGGGATTCAAGTTTTAATTAGTGCACGGTAGAAATTTCGGGGCGCATCGATGCTATTTTCACTATACGCTTCAAGTTGTTTAGTTGGTTTTATTATGAATCTTACTAATATTATACGAGTACTGGTATAAAAAATGTATTAAATGTAAATGTGAAAATTTAGTTGTTTGTTTGTTTTTACGTATATCCAAAACAGCTAAATAGATCTCGCTGAAATTCAGTAGTAGATAGGCTACTATCTAAGTTTTTTTTAGGTTAAATTCTGTGCGAATGAAGTGGCGGATGAAAACAAGTATAAAATTAATTACTAGTTAATATTATATAAATAATATAATAGCTGAATTTAATTTACGCGATTAAATCACATAGTAAGAAAAGCAAAAAAAATTCTCACAGAAACATAAAACACCATAAAATACATCAATGCATCAAATACTAGCATTTGTAAATAGCAATTAAAATTTGATAATAAATAAAGAGCCTAAATAACAAATTCAAAGAAATGGTTCCACTTCCGAAGCCCACCTACTGCTTCCACATATTATTGTACTTCTGATTTTAATTATACTACCTTGAAAATTTTCTTTGATCAATTTCAAATATAAGTATTTCCATTGAATTTCAAATAACCTACGTAGATTAACTAATTGACATTCCAAAATTAAAATAACATAAAAAATCATCAAATGTGCAACTCTAAAGTTTCAAAAAACCAAATTAAGCATGTCTATGTGTCCAATTGTTGAAAAAAATTACTAAAATGTACAGAACTATTGAGATTTTTTAATATATTGGTTAGCCAATTAGAAGCAGCACAAGTGAATACAACAAAAACAGAAAAAAAAATTTACATCAAAACATTTCGTTGTCGGTGTAAGTTCTAGTGGTAACTTCTAAGAAACATTCATCCAAACATCTATAACATTTATAATGTTAGTAAGATGTCCATCTACAATATAGACTTTTTTTTTAAATCAAAACAATAATTTCTTGTATTTTATACGAAAAAAATATATATTTCTCGTCCTTCAAAAATATACAACACACGTTAAAATAAAAAAAACAATCAAATATTTGAGGAAACTATAACTTTGAGGAAACTGATCAAAATAATTATGATATCAACGAGTATCGTCTTATTATGTCATTATACAGATCAATGCATCAAAGTAACATACTCGTATTACATCAGTGTTTTACATAATGATAATCGGATAACAGTAAACAACACAAATATTTCGCTGTGGAAACTAATGATATCTCTGTAGCAAAAGTTTACAGCAACAGAGAACAATTTAGGTATAAATTCTCAAATTGTTAATGCCATTTTATCCATTCGACGGTTATTAAACTAACCAGCTAAGATCTTATTAAACTGAAACTAACTATAATTTAATTTTTATTGTCCTTTAATTCGTCTCTAAACTTTTAGTATGTTCTTAAAGGTGTTGTTCAACAAGTACCTACCATTGAAAAAAATCAATGTAATATCAACAAACATGAATCAAGGATTCTATATTCGATGCCTGAGAATACGAAAGTATCGAAAGTTCGGGTTCGTTAACGCACAAAACGGGAAGACAGGTTGATAAAATATTAAAGGTAAGTAACAACTATTGACCCGTCTCGAAACAACCTTGCCATTGGCTGGCGGACACTGCGTACATTTCACGTATGAGCTCCTAATAAAACAGAAAAGCTTTTTACGGTTTTTAAATGTACACCGTCACGCTGTTCACTCTGATTAAGACCCAAAGCATGTTGACTTTATTTATCAACATTTTAAATTATAAGAATATCAGTTCATACTTCATCTTACAAATATTATAAATGCGAATGGATGGATGTTTGTGTTTGAAGGTATCTCTGGAACGGCTCAGCGGATCTTGATGAAATTTGGAATAGATGTAGAGCATAGCCTGGAAGAACTCATAGGCTACTAGTAAATGTTTTTTTTTTTAATTCCGCGCGGACGAAGTCGCGGGCGACAGCTAGTATAAAAATAAAGACATTGTATTGTTTTAGTTCTTTAGAAGTTTTATCTAAAAATCGTAATTTTAAAACATATTTAAAACTGGTGAGTCGCTACTGTCGTAACACTCACTTAAAAATAGAGCCAACAATAACGTGGTATGACAGTTGAAATCACGGTAGTTGTTGCCGATCCAATCGGACTTTTATGTTAATATATTTTCTTTAACTTTTTATATTTCTTTGAATATAGAACATTTATATATTTTTTTCTTTTTATACAAAATTGTATCGGTGTAAAATATATTTTCTTAAAATTCTCTATATAAAAGATTTAAGTATCAAAACTATGTCGTTGAACTATTAAAGCATTTCCAAATACTTATCTATATTTTCACTTCGTATTTTCGACTTTCAGCAACTGTAGAAAACCACTAGATTCTTCTTTTGGCATTTCTGGCGGCAGTAGCTCGAAGAGATGTATACAATATACAAAACTTTTATTGGAAAACTAGCTTTATCCCGCGACTTCAGCCGTGAAGAATCTTGTCATAGGATGAAGTTTATTTTTCTCAATATTACGTTCCATTTTATTTCAAATAAATATAGTCATGAATAAGATTTTCAAATTTATAGTATTGTTTGTGACTTTAACTAATACTGTATAAAAATATATCAAATTCTTTACTATATAAAGAGTTTAAAATCTAAATTACAAGTCAAATAATCTCAAAACATGTGTTTAACGTTTCAATAGTTAACTGAAAAATCAATATCAACAACGAAAAATAATTTAATCGACATCGTTTTCTTTCCACTTAACAAGAAAATACAATGAAATAAACCGTTAATGTATGTATAATCTCACTAATATTATGTATGCGAATATTTAGATGCGATCCACCTTGCGATCACCGCAGCTGTCAGCTGTCACCGCGCCGCCGCGACGTCGCCGATTTCGCGCGATAAAATCTTACTAATATTATAATTGCGAATGTTTAGATGGATGATGTTTGTATCTCCAGAACGGCTGCTTGGATCTCGATGAAATTTGGTATAGATGAAGAACACAGTCTGAAAGGATACATAGACTACTAATTAAGTTTATTTTTTTAATTCCGCGCGTACGGAGTTGCGGGCGACAACTACTTATTTGTTTATAAGCAACACCTCATGTACGGCCACATGTTGTTGTTCCAAATAAAATCGCAAAGGTATTATTGAGGACGCTCGCTTTGGCTTTTTTAATAAACTCTATTTTGAGGTCGATAGCATCATAAGCATTACAATTTCATTCACGTTATCCTTTTTCTCATAGAAAATCATCTTCGAATTCAATAAATCGAAATGTATTATTTTTTTCGTAGTCTCAAAAACTATCTTATAGCAATTGAACCCAGAGTATAGTTAAGCTCTAATTTTTAAGATTATATTTGTTAGACTATAACATACGAAATATGAAATATTTAAATATTATTATCATATGTGCATAATTAAGGTTTTTCACAAGACCGAGAATTTTGACGAAAAAAATGAACAGGCGCTTTACCTATTAATCTCATTTTAGTTTTATAGAATTACTGGCTGTCGCCCGCGAGTCAACAAAACTTAATAAATAGCCTATGTGTTCCTTCAGTCTATTATGCGCATCTATGCCAAATTTCATCAAGATCTATTAAGCCGTTCTGGAGATACCTTCAAACAAACATCCATCCATCCATCTAAACATTCGTATTTATAATATTAGTAAGATTAGACTATAATGTTATGGATAAAATAACAAATTCTGGAAGGGGAAATACAAACGCGGCAAGTTTTATTGGCACATATATTCTAAGAGGATTAGTGTTACAAATAATCGCATACCATTCAGAGGGGTGCATGCGTTGCGCAGGAGAAAGTAATCAACGTTTTTATTAAAACTTGTAGCTATTTTTTAATATTATTTCATTAATATAGATGATGTCGTGTTCTGAAGCTAAAAATAAAAATGAATGTGAAAACATAATAATACGATGTGTATATATTTGCGAACGAATTCCTAAACAGTCATTAATCAGACTGTGATGAAACTTTGGTTTAGATTGGATGTTATAAGGATGATGACTTTATTAACATTGCAACGCGTGTCGGGTTCAACTGGTTTAGTATGTTTATTAAAATTAACGATTGATGTCAGGCGAAAGAAAAAAATAGACAGATTTATATCAGTGAAAGTAGTTTGGTCACTGATCTCTAAATGGACTGGCTATGAGACGTTATTTTTGTGCCTATTTGATTTTCGCCATTGTGGCGCTGATGGTAGCGGTTTGTGGCGATGGAGTGGCATCGAACTAATAATATAGACAGAAATAACTGTCATGTAACATCAACTGGTGTATTTAAAACGAAACAAAGCATAAGTTGTTATTTCAGAGCAATCGCACATCCAATCATAGATATCAGTGATTTTGGTACAATTGGCCATTTACTATAATAATTCGAATTCGAAATTAAAATATCATGACAATACAAGCAAAATCGATCAAAATGTCACATATGTCATAATATATTTTAAACGCGTCATTTAAAAAAAGTCAAATTAGAATTATTCAATAGTTTAAATAACGTTATTGTTTACACCTAATTTTTAGTAGTCATGCCGCTTAGACAGGTCATGAAAGGTATGCCATCACAAAATTTGTCAGTAAAGGGAATCTTGGAAAACGACTGGGAAGTGTTAGCGCCGCATCAAGATGAATGTATAAAACGACTAGGAATGACCATTCAGTTGGAGCAAGAATCGTATTTGACAGTGCATCCCGAGGTATGGGCTTAGAGAGTATACGTGTCCTGGTGCCGATATCCTTTAAGCCATTTAGTTTAATTAAGTTGCATTCAACCGAATGAGTCTCTGAACAGTAATTAATATTCGCAGTAGTTATCAAAGCCATATGAATTCAATCAATGTCGTAATCCATTCCTCGCAAATTCGATAAGGCACAAAGCAATAGAACTCTATCACATATTCCTATCTTGATTGGAGATTATAGATATACGACATTACACTTAATTTTTTTAAAGATAAAATCGATGATGTCCTCTTTCGTCGCCAAAATGATTCATTTGGGCAAGAGAAAGGAAATATTAAAAGAAGCTGCTGAGTATTTTACAAGACCAGCTGAAGTTCTCGATAAAGAAATAAGAGATTCGTTAGGTCTAACATCAAATGCACCATATATACAGGTATATTCGCAATACTAGTACTCTTATATGATAGTCTGAGAATCATGAATTCATATTTTATTTGTATAATATAAAATTTTTAAATATAACATTTTTTTGGTAGAAGGATAAAGTTGTTTTTCAATACGAAGACAATGATTTGAAAAATGATTTAAATAAAATATATACCAAACATAATCCACCGAAATTTGTTGTAACCCCTGAAGAAAGTATCGGTCACTTAAACACGGAATCTTCATCGTTTATATCTATTGTTACTTCCAATACCACCGTACCTACACCAGGTATTTTATAATTAAAAATAATATACATAACTATCCCCTCTTTATACGATACTCCTCTAATCTTTCGCCTCTATGCTGAATAGAAAATACTGACAACACATTGATAGCTCTGAATATCAAAAAATTGTACTCTTCTTCTTCCGTCTTAGTAACGATTTATTGAATGTGAATTTGAAAATAACAAGTTTAAGTACGAATTAATAAAACTCGAGCTAAACAGATTCAAGTCACAACATGAATCGTTACTTTTGTTTACAATCGTAGTGTTTTTTCTATTGTTGTTTCTATTAGAAGGCTATAAAATTATTTAACCCATGTTACTAGAACCTGTCCCAACACCGGAACCGACATTATCGGAAACTATGTTCTCACTTGTTTCGAATACGGTTGACAAAGCTGTATATCAACATGTCAATGATGATATACTTCGCTACGATACCGCTTACGTAGAACTTGTAAAGGCTGTTGAAGAAGCTATGGAAATACCGGTTATAGAGATTCGAGAAGACATAGCAGAACTATTTTACACGGCGTACAGTTTGTTCGAATTTGATATTATAGCAAAAGAAAAACTTGGTAAGTAGCTTCAAAAAATATGATTATTCAGAAAAATTATAAATTCGTTTACAATTTAATAACCTTGTTTATTTAATTTTTCTGAAGTAATTAATTTTTACATTCAAAGTGTATCCATGAGATTTTCTAGAATAATTTGAATGTATTATACAAATACTTTATCTTAATAAAGATTAATTTATTAGTAATCGTACAGCAATATGTAATTAAAACGGTACCATTGGTTGGCCAGATAGATTATTAGATTGTAGTAATGAGATTTTTTATGAAATTGTACGTAATAATCAAAGGAATTTGTTTGGTCTAATCCAAATAGTATTAGAAGAAGGTATTATTTCTACATATTGCACAGTATTGCTGTGACGTTGATATTCAAAATGTAATCTATTAATATCTTCGAGAGTGCTGGATGCCAAGTGAAAAATGAAAATTGTAACGAGATTTGCGTATTTTTCATTTCTTCAGTATGGTAATTAAAAAATTATTGTGTAAGATACGAATGTGACGTCAGTAGAGATTCGCAGGGACATCATTATAATAAAATGAAATTCGTCATATCAATAGCTTTTATCGTAACACAAATAAAGACGTCGGTAATTAAATGTCCGGCAAACTTTGACATCGCCTTTTTACACGATTTTTTATATTTTATAATAACTTAAACTTTGCAGCCGCTGAAAGAGCGTGGGAAAAAAGAATGAGAAAGAAATTGAAGAGAACTTTACGTCGTATGAATAATTTTAGAGGTATACTTGTTTGTTTACTATTAGCCGATTACTTTGTAATAATCTCATCCTTTTTCGTCAATACATTTTTTTGGGAAAGTTTATATTCTATACTTTAAATTTCTCAAGTAAAACTCGTTCGAGTTTATGTCGGGATACGACTCCTGAGTAACTTTTAACGACTGATTTTGATATGCACAAGTTTAGATATTCCTCATGTTATGCGCTGTCTGGATTGTTAGAAGTCAGTCGCGACGCGCCGAGCCGTATGAAAAGCCGAAACTATATCGCCTTGAACTCATACACGTCGCCACCGTGGGGCACGGAGCCCATCCTATGTTAGGGTTGAATGGTTCTTAACCATGCTGGACCAGTGCAGATTGGCTTCGCACAAATCTTTGAATTTATTTTCGAAATGTTATTGTGGAAAACCAGATTTAGTTACATGGCGAGGAACCTTACCTTTATTTAACCAAAGTTCAATCGTTTGGTACTGCCATAATTTAATAAATTCATTTAAATGGAAAGGAATTCTTAAAAATGTATATTTCAAAATGAATATTTCATTATTGTCAAATTGAATAACATTCATAAAGTGTCGTTTGTATTTTATACAAACAAAGCATTTGGTGCCGCCGCTTCGGAGAAAATTTTATTTTAATTATGAACACATTGTTACACGACCATATTGAAACGTAAAATCTGTCGATGACATCAACACAATTTTATGTTGAAAGCCAAAGATTAATTTTTACATCGAAAATGAATTTATGAAATAAATTTTTTATTAAATATATTTTCATAGACCTTACAAATATTAGTTAACATATTTTACTTGTCATTTTGATAATGAGTTAATAATTACTTTTGTTTTAATAAGAAGGATAGTATTGATAAGCCGTTTTTAATATTTTCATTTATTTTACAATTCTAACAATTATTTAACTAGCTGTCGCCCGCAACTCCGTTCGCGCGTAATTAAAAAAAAACTTAATAAGTAGCCTTTGTGTTCTTCCAGACTATGTTCTACATCTGTGCCAAATTTGATCAAGATTCGTGGAGCCGTTCTGGAGATACCTTCAAACACACATCCATCCATCCAAACATTCGCATTTATAATATTAGTAACATATAATTTAATTATTAGAGCCTATGAATTTTGTTTCTTATTATAATTATTAATCATTGTAGTGACCATAATCATCTGGAAAACCGGGATAATCATTGAAAATTACATTCAAATATTAATAAACGTTACAGGTTATGAGACACCGCCAACACCTAAGAGCGAACCTTCTTCGCACGAGAGTTACAAATTACCCCCACCTCGCCCATGCATCTGTCATCCCCAATATAATTATAACCGATATCCTAAGGTAACTATTTTCATTAGGAAGTAAAACAATTTAAAGGTATATTAATTTCACAGTGTTACATTCAAGCATTCTGATTTCCAGGTGATTATTTTTTCACTAAAACTTCCCTTTTTTAAGCCGTTCTATTCAATCGGGTTATTAATAATGTCGATGAATTATCGCGATATTATAAGAAATAACGAAACATATTTACCAACAAAATGCACACCCGTTACTCAAAAGACGTAAACAGAGATTTCTAGTTAGCATAGTTCTAGTACATCTCTCTCGCCTCTACCACATTCATACACGTATGCAAAATTAGTTCACCTAAATAAAATCTGAGGAATCAACATAGTGAATTGAGAACCTCTTAATTTTTTTATTCCGTTTATATTCAGTGATGAATATTTTACTTCTGTCTTGATTTTTAAAGGGAAATAAGCCTGTATTTAAATTGGTCTTTACTTGCAATATAACCATGATTATAAAAAGTTGTTGCTTCAATTTCCAAAGTAAAGCTCGAGGAATGAAATAGCTTTCAAAACATTTTATTTCGCCACTGAGTTTTGTTAAATACATTCGTAGCGAATGAAATGATTCTTATTTTACTCCCTTACTGGGATTGAAAAATACATGTTGTTTATACACCCAGACTTCTGAATAAAAAAAATAACATCACTTTAAAGCATGTTTCTGGAAAATTGTTTAAACTTTTTTACCGGTTGTTGCGTTCCGACTAAATGTTGAAAAGAAAAGGCATTAAAATTTTACTGACTTTCGAATGGGCGTTGACCGACCGAATACGGGATTGATGCCACCATAATAATTTACATATAGGTACATAAGCCTTCCTTAATGCTTTCTATAATGTCTAGCTTCCTCCATCCAATTATTTTTCGTCGTCTTGACAAACTCATTGAACCATCTCGAAGCTACTCGACACATATTCTTTTATGAATCGTTGTTTTCGCTAAGGAAATGGCTCACTTATTGTTTACAGATATTTCTTTCCGGTACTTCTAATAAATATTTTCGGCAACACGTGTATTTTCTCCTAATCGTAATAAGGCTAATTAGATCATTATCCATTATTCTCTACTGCGTATTATTTTTGTTATTGTTTATTATGTTGTTTATCATGATAGGTAGTTGTGTAGGTATTAAAATGATTTTTATATATAATATTCAGTTCATTTATCGATTAAGTTCTGACGATTTAATTACAGGTTAAAAACTGGACCCAATATTAATTCACATGTGTAGTGAAGTTGACACACAACATTATTATCATATAAAAAATATTATTACTAGTTATTGGACGTATTCATTCGATTGTTTTTGGACGTATGCGTAGCTCAAGGATCTCCATAAAATCTCCTCTCCTTAACTACTTTGAAAAGCCAGTCAATCACAATAAAATTATAACTTTACATTTTTAGGATCGTTTTGGAATATATCAGCCATTAGGTCCGTCGAAGTTTAGCGAAGGTAATGCAACGGTAACTCCTGCGATATCAGTAGAAGATCTGACTGAAACACAGGCGGAAGAGAAAAACGACACGAAATCAATAATGAGTAAAAAATCTATCGTGTCCGGAAAAAGTGCAGTTAGCAAGAAGTGCGCTTTTAATTAATTATATTTTCAGATCAATAAAATTCACTGGAAAGAAAACTACTTTTTACTATTTCATTAATAGTTTTTTTTTTTGTCTACCAAAATAAATGAAATGGTTTTAAATTTGGGTCGTATGATTTTGTTGAATATCGAAATTAATTTGTAACTGTCTAATACTAGCTGTCGCCTGGGACTCAGTCTGCGTGGAATTTAAAAAAAACTTTACTCGTAGCCTATGTGTTCTTCATGATTATGTTTAACATTTATGTTAAATTTAAGTAAGATCTGTTTAGCCGATCTGGAGATACCTTCCAATCCATCTGAACGATCCGATCCATCTGAACCGGTGGGCACAAGTCAAACTAAATAATGACGTATTTGTAAGCCGTTCGTGTTTTGATTTAGTTAACATAAAGTAATAGAACGATGATTCGATGATGATGATGATGATATACTTATACAGAGAATACATTTATTTTAATATTGATTATAATGAAAACAGCAACGGAATAAAATATTTTATTTAAGCCTTATCTTTCTAAAAAAGGAAATAAACCTACGAATATTCCATTAAAAGCTTCACAGCGCTAACTCTGCAGGAAATCGATTCTGGTAGTAGAGATTACTTGAGGCATCCATAAATACCTATGGAATACCTTCTTAATGTATAACTGTGAACGTCTAGAAACTGTAAATTTTGTTTTAAAGATACAAATATTCGGGACAATTTAAAAAAAAAAAAAGAATTACGCGCTTGCGCAAATACTAGAAAACCAATAATTTGATATCAAAAAATGTCGCTTACCTCAGACCATTGAAACGTAGTCATTCAATTATAAATATTATGTTAGTAACTAGCTGTCGCCCGCGACTCCGTCCGTGCGAGAATACAAAGTTTATTAGTACCCTATATGCTCTTCCGAGCTATGCTCTACATTTATGCCAAAGAACAATGGCAGAAAAATGTTAAAAAAAGAATTTCTAGACGAGAAATGTCACATAGATATAATTAATTTATATATATTTTTATAAATTCTATTTTTGTTGAAGCCACGGAAACATTACAATAATTTAAAGAACGTATATTAACAAATCGGATTATCACCCATTAAAGTTATCACACCATTTAAAAATGCCGTATTTTTGTAATTATATTTAGCAAGGTGTACGAAGTAGAAATTATTATTTTGTATGATATTCCAGTACTTACTTTCAAATAGATACTGAGGGAAATTCAATAATTATTTATAATAGGTATGTATATTTAGTGAAAAAAAGTTCTTTTAATTTCAGTCGGGCATTTTTAAATGACTGCAAACCACACTTCGTAACTATTCGCTTTTATGGTTATGGCATTGCTCCGCAGCTAAATCTTATTGTTTTAAGATATTTTTCATGATTAGACGCTATCATTTAGCCTCAACTATATAGGCGGCAGCCATTGTACTTTCATCAAGATCGGATGAGTAATTTCAGAGATACCTTCAAACAAACATACATCCGTCCAAACATTCGCATTTATAATATTAGGAAGATTGCACAAGTATGACTTATCCCACGTTTACCAGCGTTTATTTTTCTCTTCGTCTCCTATACTAAATATTGCTTTTGGATATAACTAAACAGAGAAATATGACTTCAAACATAAGAATAATTTACTAAAAAAACTGTTAACATTCTATTAACATTGCCGCTGGAAAATGCGCCAGAAGCAAAATTGCATTTTCTCTTTACGTAAAGGATATAAAGTTGTTGGAAATGAAACTGAACAAAAAATTTTACACGTAGCGATAACGTGTGAAATTGTGCCTTCCAGCAGGTTAACGTTTGAGTTGAAAGTACACACAGATTGGAAGTTTACTCACAAGATAGATAAAATGTATTTTTCATATTTTTAAAGGTATGTCGACGAAGTAAAAGGCATATTTATCATTTATTTATATGGTATTAAGAATTGCCAACATGCGATAGGTGGAAAATCACGTAGACATATATAAACTAATACACTAGGGATATTGATCATCACGATAAAACCCTTCAAGGCCTCTAGTGGAAAAAGAAAACCTTTTTATTATTAATAATTCTTATAAATAATTTAGATGATTCGACTTTGGCAATGTATAGACATGATTTTATAATTAAGTAACAAAGTAAGCGAAAAAGAAGACAGGAATCTAATTTTACAAAATGCTCTTTTACTGTCTTAAGTAAATTGATAATTTACCTTCACGGCAATTTACTTAATCTATGTTCTTAGGATGTTGCATCTATCTAAATAGATGGAAACATACAGATACAGGATGAATAGCCTGTAACCGTCCACTGCTATCCTGCTATCCGTAGGCTTGCCCAATTTAATGAAATTACTTGCGATAAATTTATTGGATACTTTAAACAGGTTATTCATAATTCAAACTAATGTGTAAGGTCAGTAAAAAATTACATTATAAGTGTAAGGTTGAATATACATTATCAGTAAAATGGCCAAAGCTTTATGAAATTTTGCTATAGAGTTGTTATAGTTCATAGAGACAGTTTTAATGCAATTCCGAGTTAATAGATTGTGGAGCAGAACGCCCCTGTAACATTATTAAATCAATTTCCTGTTGAAACTATAACCTCAAACGATGCCAATAAAGTTACCTCACTCATTTTATTAATATTTTAATAGTCTCAAACAGCTTAAACCAATTACTTGCCTTCTCTTGGAAATAATTGTGTTTAAGACAAGGATTCCAAAAAGGTCAAGCTATGAGCAAGATAACGTCAAGTGGACCCCTTTCCACTTGATTATTAAATTCAGGTATGAATATTTGTTCATGAAGTATTTACAATGAACAATTAATCCCCAGAACAGTTTTTGAAAATTTTTATTTTAACAATATTCTTTTGTTAGTGAAAATTTTTATGGCTTTTAGTTAAATAATCAATAAATAAAAATATATTAAAGATATTTTAATGAAACTTTTAGGATTCATAATTTAATAGTTGTACTTTGATAAGATATATAAAAGTTTAAATTAGCATTAATTTTCATATTGTTAAATAACTTTTTAGTTTACAAATGAAAATTTCAAATACATCTCCCTCAAAAAACATTTTTTTTTCACTATATTATACATTAATCATTTAAGTAATAAAATCCGTATAAAAATTTGACTGCTCGCGATTAGATTGAACAAAAAAAAATTATAACGGGCGGTGGGCGTTGTCTGTACGGCGGCGCGCTGCCGCGCGTCATTTACTTACCTTATATTCTACTCAGTAATTGTAAGTAAGAAGCATTTCTTTATTTATTAATAAAAATAATGTTATTTAATCGAAAATTTTACTAAAATTAATAAATAAAATGTTCTTGCTCTATGTAAAATATTCAAAGATTTTAATTCAAGACAATTAATAGCCATATACTATTGTATTGTACTGAGTATTTCTAGAGAATTTACAAAATTCACCGATTTGAAATTCAACCACTAAATACCTCATACGACTGACGAATGACTTTCCAGACTCAAGTGTTTATTAGCATTCGCCCGTGACTTCATTCTCGTCAACGTTGGGTCATTTACAATTTAAGAGTATACTTAATATTTACATTATGGGTGGGATTTCTCTTTTGTTCGTCGTGTCAGGCGGTGTCAGAAGTTTGATATTTTACACCATAAAAAGCAAAGCTTCTCGAATCATCGGAATTCTCAATATCGAATGTACAATGGTATGGAAAAACAAAGATCTAACATTTTATGATGCAAATATACCGCCACTTCGTATGTCCAGATCGACCTCATCTATTGGAGTGAAGTGAGTCAAGAATATGGAAGTGGTCGTAAAGAAAATTAAAATTAATTTTAAGATATTCCCAAGTAGGGTTGATGACAGGCGCCTGCCTTGCCGGTCGTAAAAAAATGAAGCCAAATCTTTAAGGTTTATAAAACCTTGTGCGCCGACCCCACGTGAGTGGGATAAGAGCAGCGAGATGTTGATGATTTCTGATCATAGTGATAGTAATTTGATACTATACGACTTTATTTAATTCCTTAAAACGTGTTATTATAAAAATGTTGCAATATTTAATATCTATTGTCAATATATAAAATGAATTAATATAATAATATAGGTTAAGCTCTATTAACAAATGTTTCGATCCATTAAATTAAACAAGTACTTTGAACCTCATATAAGCATACAGATGTCCTAGACCAGGCCTTGACATTTCTGAGATCAAAGTGTACTCTATATTTATTCGAAAACCTTTTTCAAAGTTACAATAAACGAGAGTGCTTTTAAATTGAACAAATCGAAAGAATAAAAGTAGTACAATGGACTTAGCGCGAATAATTATGACAATCGCCATCGTAACGTTATCGACAAAATTTCTATTACTCGTACTAATTTTGACAGTGAACATACGAACGCGATTGTCACAAATTAGTGCTAAGCTTATTTGTTCATACATATCTGTAATCAAATAAAATCGATAAATACTGAGGGATTATCACAAATATTTACGTCATCGACAAAATTTGTCTTTGAATGATTTTTCATTATACTCGTACTTTACGACCGATACAAATCTAGTACAAATTTCGTCGATGACGTTACGAATACATTCTCGCAAATTTTCGTATTAGGTCCTCTGAAAAAATATTTTAAGGACTTTGAACCATGTAAAATGGCCTCCTCCATGTAACACCTTTATAAAATGCCATTTATGACAAAATAACACACAAATATAAAATGTATAACATAATAACGATACTTCTTGATACTATTTGTATTATTTTCATTAGTAATTTAATTGAATAAAAGGTCTTATCTGCAAATACTGTTTGATCGAGACGTAGGTTTGATCACGGGTGAACTTAGATGATAGAACTTTGACGGGTTAACGTTGTTTATACTCCATTGATGTCATTAGTTCGCCTATAGGTCACATTAAGCCGTTCTTTGAAGCTCAAGTGAATAAAATAATTTTATCAACTATATCGGGATAAGTTTATACACAGTTTTTTTAAACGGACAAAGTCACGGGAACTAGTAATAAAAATCAAGACATTGCCTAATGCCAATATGGACAAATTTTTATAGTAAGTTTATGAGTTATTTTAAGTTTCTGAAAACTTGGTTTGTCTTGGTAACTTTATCTTAATTTTGTGCAAAAATGTTAAGGATTAAAAAAGGAAACATTAGTCATGGTATTTAGTTCTCAAAATCAGTAAACTCAAAACTCAACTTGTTAGGAACAGATGAGTTATTAAATGTATAAAACTCGTTTTATACCAACTTAAGTCTTTTGTACATTTCTAGTAAATTGCTCTGAGAATCATTTCAATGATTGGGAAATGCTGGGTTATTTTAAAAAATATTTGTATTTTATTGGAGTTAATAGTTATTATGTTATAGAAAAACAATGAATTTCATTCAATCAAAATACTTTTTAAATAGAATAAACGGGCCACATTTGAATATTGATTATCGCCCTAAAATTGGCAGGCGCAGGTCCGAATAAGAAATCGGTGCCCGCAGCTTGTACTCTTACGGATTTTGTAGTCTTAACGAATAGGCAGTTAAGTACTGGCATAAGTACCGGTGCTGTGTACGGTTGAAAGTAAATTACATAAAAAATACGATATTCATGCTTTTACGCGACGCCTGCAGATTCGAATAAAATTTTATTTAAACGTGAAATTGATAGTGATTTAAAAATATCAAAGGATATTATGAGTTCACCAAGTTATATGATTTTAATATAAGCTACATTCGACTAAAGCTTGGCGCTTACTTGAAAGCAGGCTTCCTTTAGATGCCCTATCAAAGGACGGTACGATAGTTTATTAAAAGCGTTTGTCGCAGTGGAGCGCGGACAGGTACTTATAAGTTTTGAATGCACTTTCATCTTGCTTTTTGTTCGAAGAGACGGTTTTTAATCACGATTACGTTATGAAAGAACACGAGAGCATCGCTACTTAATTAAAATTTATTACTATTGCAGTTTTATTAAATTAAAGTGCTTTTATTCACGATTTTTTTCGAAAAAAAAATTGGAAGTGTTTAATGACTGAGGGATTCGACTGTCGAAACACTTGCATATTAGTATCATATCGTCATCTCGCTCTTTGAAGAGTCAAAGAAGCAATCCAAATTCACAGTAAAACTGAGATTTAATTGAGTAAAACAAAATTTTAATTTAAATAGTAAATTATTCAAAACGGAAAAATATTTAAAACAGTATTCGTAATTATAAAATGCTCAATGTAATCCTGTGACGCAATTTAGACGAAAAGTTCGTATATTAATTTTACTCTGAACTTGTCATCTGAATTTAGCATGGAGCGTTTTGTACCTCAGTAACGTTGTAAAAGTTAAACGACAATAGCATCAAATATTCCGTTTGTGACAAAACACCTTTGAATTTAAAGGGAATCGCAACGTTCAGCTATCGCTGAAAGAGAAGCCATGTTTTACATTGCAATGAAAAATACAGGTAAATTAAGTACTTGACGCTTTGACATTCTATCTTTATAACGTAACAAGGAATATTAAATATTATGATACTTTGAGCATTGAAATTTACCTATAGCTTCGCAAAGTTATCTGGTTCTGTGAGAGCGTTACTGATATTATAATATTATTACGGTTTGTCTTACAATTTTAGACACACACACACAAGACAGATATAATTTTCACTTGATGTTATACTAGCTGTCGTCGATACCGTCCGCGCGGAATTAAAAAAAAACATAAATAGCTTACGTGTTCTTCCAGACTACGTACTACATATGTGCCAAATTCCATAAAGACCTGTTGAACCATTCAGGAGATACCTTCAAACATCCATCCATCCATCCATTCATCTAAACCAGTGTTTCTCAAGGTAGGCGATCACGATCCCTTGGGGGCGTTTGAAACTTGAGTGGGGCATTAAGGGGCCCAGAAAAAATGGGGGGCGTTGATGTTAGTTAGGGGGGCGATGTATAATTTGTAATTTCATTTATTTTGTAAATTTTACTTAAATTAAAACCCACCTACTACACAATTACTAATAATTAGTTTATATTTCTACCCTGTATGATGTTATAAAAACTTCAAATACTTTACATAGATTTCGTATGATAGCCCGCACACCGTACACAGTCAAGTTGTAACAAGTTTCTGCTAAACCTGTTTCTGATAAAGGAACATGATCGATGATAGTTAAAAAATTGGAGCAATTTTACCTTAATTACCTTAGTTTAAATATCAGAACCGACTAATATAACTAAATTAATTAAAGTAATGAAATTGTGGTTTTTAAGTTTTAGGAGTGTTTAAAAAATGGGAGCGCTGAAAAATAATTGATTTTCAGAGGGGGAGGTAAAAAATAAGTTTGATAATAACTGATCTAAATATTCGCATTTATAATGTTAGTAAGAAGTAAGATACGTACTAGCTATCGCCCGCGACTCCGCGCGTAATTAAACAAAAACTTGAATAGCCTATGTATTCTTCCAGACTATGTTTTACATCTGTGCCAAATTTCATCTAGATCCGTTCAGCCGTTCCGGAGAGACCTTCAAATAAACATTCATCCATCCATCCATCTAAACTTTCGCATCTATATATATAAAAGAAAGTCGTGTTAGTTACACTATTTATAACTCAAGAACGGCT
>JAOPJD010000025.1:3358769-3388268 GCA_026167825.1 Papilio polyxenes | reverse complement strand
GGCTGAAAATTCATGGGTATGTAGTTGAGAACCAGGATACGGACATAGGATACTTTTTATCCCGTTTTTTTTTTTTTAATTCCTTGGGAACGAAGTCGCGGGCGAAAGCTAGTTTATAATATTAGTAAGATTCAGAATTTAAGCAAATATATTGTTTTTATCTGTGAAATTCATATTACCACCTTTTTTTTTTCTAAATTACTCCCCCTGTCCCAGAGTTGGTTGCGTTATTTGTACAAAATCTTCAACGGTCGATAGCCACCCTATAAATCAATAACACGTAATAAGGACAAAGCGTGTGGGAGTAAACAAATACCTATAATCGTGTCGTATTAGTTGCGTAATAAAAATATATTGTACACATCAAGATAATTTCCTGCGAGCACACCTAAAATTGTGCATACAAGCTGTCTACCTTACTGCTAAAGATAGTTTATCTAGCCATTGATTACGCATAGATCATTGTTACCTGTATTCACATACGGACTGGGACCAAACTGCGATGCACAATCGAAATTCCGACGAAATTTGCGCAGCAACGTTTATTTCGCCCTAACAATGGTTCACTGCACAAGGTCGGAAATCCGCTACGGATGCCTATCCAGTGTATACCTCCAGTTAATTAAAAGTGTAGAACATATGGAGTTTACAGAATGAAAATGATTACAAATTACGGTACTACAAGTTTTCAGTAACTTAACATATCTGAAACAGATGGTACATGTACAAACATAATTTATAAAAAAAAATATTTAATCGTAACTCAATTAAGTGAAAACAATTGAATATATCTTCATGCGACTACGACTTATCAACGCGGAAACGTCTATAGATACAATCATTGTGTTGCCTATTCGGTAAATTGTGGAAATTAATAAACTTAAAAAAATAAAGAAAAATAAAAACGGAAACGTCTTTTATTTGACAATAAAATCACAAAACTTCAAACAAAACTTAAGAATGTCTTATATGTCCACGACAGCTCTCTTCTTACACGAGGCTTCTGGTCCGGTGTCTTTATCTTTAGTAAACAACTCCTTAAAATTGAATGGTCGAAAACAATAACCTTCGCCTTCAAAAAACTTGCTCATAAACTCCACCCTGTTGAATAGATTGTAGTTATTTTATGCACACACTACACTAGTATCACGAAAAGAAAGCAAAAAATTGTAGAATTGGATTAAAAATTGTCTACAGAAAGTTGTTCTGTTAGAGAGAGTTTCTACTGCTGAAACACATATCTTCATTCCTTTCATTATTTTGGAATATTTTATCTTCTTTATATTTCTCTTTACATTTTTATTTCCACAAGTACTACATCATATCCTAACATTAGAAAATTCGACATACCAATGAAGACGCAATGTATGTAGGAACGCCGACAATCCTTCCATGACAACTAAAATAGACACCGTAAAAACAGCCCACACGGCAAATATTGCAAATATCTTCACTGGTGCAAGACTGCTGTGATCTTTCAAAGCTAACTTTGCCATTATCATCGACCACAACATCTTCGATAATTCTAAATAAAAACATACGATGTTAGTACCAAAATTCCTAATTCGGCCTCTATTATACGGTTTCAAAAGCGAAAGGAAACCCAAGCGAAAACACATTTTATAGGAAAGATTTATCGTTCATTCCGGCTAACTATTTAACAGCTAGGATCTGAGCATGAAACCCAATCTAATGTCGAGCAAATTCAGCGTTACATTTTCTGTTCGTTTTCGTATCCCGTGCGTTACGATTCGCTTCTGTTCGCATTAATGTCAGTGATATAGGCCTTTAGTCACTTCACCTAAATCAATTATCGCGATGAAAAGTTGATCGATTGTAACAATAGCAATCTAAAATTCGCAACCTATCAAGTTTAACTAAAAACAGTATGTAGTAGTTAATAGAATAGATGAGGTAGTTCCGAGATTTCTGAATTTACGCTGTGCTGCAACCATTGGCACACTACAAGCTTTGAAACCGCGATCAAACAGACTATGGCTCTTATACACATATTGATGCAATAGTTCACTGTTGTCCTCTTATCACCGTTTCCATTGAACGAGCCTTTACAGACTCATGTAAATATGGACAAGGGTCGCTCTGGCTTGGACAAAGAACGTGGATTTAACGTTGTTGTTTTAACAATCGCAAACTAAAATAGCGGTTCGATTCATGCCAACGCTTTAAAATCGTCGTCGGTCGAGGCGTCGATGCTACGTCAAAGGGCAAAATACAACGAACCAAATAAAATAAATGAGCTTTTATAAAAAAAAAACTTTAATTCTGATTTATTTGGTTTCAAAAGAAGATTTTAGGAAAGTAGTATTAAATAGAAATTCACAGCTACACTTACGTTGATGAGCGAGAGATAATGCCCATAACCGGAGATATGACGCAGTGTGTGATACTGTGCTAAGAGTAAACTCAATGCTGTGGATTGCTTGATGAATTAAAATCTCGCCAAGAGGAACAGAATATTTAGCTATTTCGGTCTTCATTCTCTCTTCAGACTTCGACGCTGATCCCCCATGTTGATACTTTCTAAATTTACTGTGGATTCCTGATTTCTGTGAAACCGATAAATCAAATGATATGATTGGTTTGCAAAATGTTTATCTCATGGGGCATTATTTTTTTTTAGCAACGACCATGTTTCAAGTCACATTTTTGACTAAACAAATATCATTAGCCATTTAGATAATTTATAATAATATACTTCATAAATACATGGAAAATTACCAGTAGTTCTTTTCTTTTACTCTGATTTTTCGCGTAAATATAGAGCGGAGTACCAAAAAACAGTATAGGCACGCACAGCAATGCTATTATGAGAAGGAACTTTTGCAAAGATTGCTGGCTCTCAAACATGTAGGCATCACAATCCTTGTCCACAGGCTTGGAGGTTGTGAACAGCGCCATGTCGATGAAGAGGATAAGAATGAGCGGCGCACATCCCGGACCCCTCTTAACGTCAGCTGTTCACATATTATATTTGTTTAAAATCATAATCAATACATTTCAGTATGAAGAAACAACAATGTAGTTCTAATTCGAACTTTATTGTCTTGGCAATAATATTCAAATTTAATTTTTAAATAATTAAAATATACCTACTCGCTTTTCCACTAAACATGAACCATTTCATGTATATTAAAATAACCAACCACAAGAAAATGCAACATAAGAATAAAACTTGAGGAATAAATTGAAGATAAATAGCATAATATCGCTTAAAATATCTGTGGAAAAAGACGTCATCGTATAAAATCATACAGAATTATCGCCACAGTTCGAACGGCACTACTAGGTTTACAATTTAAACTCTCATAGGTAGATAACAGTAGGTTTCCACTGTCTGAAATGTGAAATTTGTATTGTCTCCTAATATTATAGTCTCTATTTTTTTCAAGAGGTATATGTTATGGCAATATGTGTCCGTAAAAGTCACTGCGGTTGGAACTCTCAGTAAAAGTAGGCGTTAATATTATCCTTATCAATACGTTGAACAATGAATAAATTTAATACAGTTGCTAGAGTGAAACTTTTTCTGGTCCGGCGCTGTTTTCGTATTTATTCTGTCAGAAAATATTAAAAACCAACGTGGGCATAGAAAATGAAAAATAAATTTAGTTTCACTTATACCCACCGGGTCAGAGAAGTTTGCCGGTCTATAACTTACTAACTTGTATCAAAATACTTACAAATGATTAAATAAACTTAATGTCAGACCAAAAATCATATGTACTATTCCAATAATGATAGACATTTTCATTTTCATAGAATTACCATTCATAATACTATTAGTGGCAAACTGAAACATGCAAACAGAAAGATTATTTCTCATGAAAAATTTTCTATTTTTCTTTAATAACTTCATTTTAAAAAAGTAACTAACGTATACAGCGGTTCTCAAACTTTTGTGACTACGGAACCTTTTTTGGAAGCGAAGTATTTGAAGGAACCTTGAATTCTAGCTATGACTATTCTAGGCCTTAGAATTTGTTATTCTCGTCTCACGTCCCTTCGTTCATTTCGCATTCTAACTTTTTATAGATACGTTATACTAAATTTTAGACTTGATTGAAACGTATTATTTCCCTGGAACTTTACAGTCCCTTTTAGTCTTTTTTATTTTTATATAAGATTAGGGGCAAATGAGCGGTGAGAACATAGAGGTGATCAACGACACTCATGAACATCCGCAACTCCAGAGATAAGCTGGTAAGCTCGCCTTTTGAAGGACCCCAAATCGTATTGGGTTAAAAAAAGACAGACCTTTTCACAACGCGGCTGTGCGAGACAGAAAGTTACTAGAGAAACCGCAATATTGTGGAATGCCAGCCATATGGTGTGATTGGTATCTATCGAGTCGTCCGATGACGGATCCCGGAGGCAGGCATCGTTAAAAACAATTCCGCGAAACTTTCCCCATGGTAGGTGCGGTAAAAAATGCAGCGGGAACTGACGTCGCTCCGAAAGGCCAGAGAAATAGGTCAATCGAACTTTTAATGATGATCTGTACCTATTTTCGTGGACTACCAGAAAGACTTCGCGAAGCCTCGGGGATTCGCAGAGCACGCTTTGAGTAACGCTGTATTAGAATATTATAACCGAGCTAAATAGTTTCTCAATCTATTTAAAAAATAAATACAAAATATTACCCCCCAAAATGGATCAACTCCAAAAGCGTATGGTTGGTTGGTATCTAAAGCGGGGTCTAGAGTTATATAGGGACTCGCTTGTAGATCGTCAAGGGTGAACGTATTCTTCCAATAAGATTCCATCAAATAAATATGTTTGGAAAATATGTCGTTGTATAATATACCAAGTATTGCGGAGAAGATACCCATCAGGAAGATCACATATCGTCCTTTAAAGGAAAAACTCGTTAGCATTAAAACCAGCGGAATACTTTAAACTCTACATATAACGTTATTATTAAGTTAGTCTTGATAAATTCTTGTTCTTTGGATGCAACTTTTACAATTTCACTAGGCAGTACGCTACGCGTGGCGGCTTCATTACGCCACGTCGAGTGACTGCCTGTTTAGTAGATCGCTTGTAACCTTTTGCTTAAATAATTATATTCGAACATTTTTGATTATCTTGCCATATTTTAACAAAAGAATATTTAACATCTCTCTTATACTACATTATAAAAAAGGTTGTAAAAATCTTCTCACCACCAAACATTATGTTCCATATTTCATTACCCGAGGGAATGCCCATATGTTTTTTCTCCGTAAGAATCATCCAACCACTGAATAGAATCAGTATACAACCGTGTCCAAAATCACCAAACATTATAGCAAATAAAAAGGGAAAGGTTATAATCGTGTAAAGACCTGAAATTACAAAAAAAACAGTTGTTTAAATATAAAATACAGACAAATAATTTTTGAGAAAAAAGGGCTATTTAAAATATAACGAAAAATTTAATTCATTATGAATATAATAAAATAAAAGGATCTATGTAAAACTAGTATCAGAATATCTTACCTGGATTTAATTCCCTATATTTGGAGTCACCATAAGCATTTATAAGCGTTTGAAATCCATTAGTAAACCTGTTGGTTCTGAAGTACGTTGGTGGTACCTCAGAAGTCTCCGTCTTAGATATGAATGACGGCACATTAGTACCAATCTTAGCCTATGGAAAAGAACAATTAGTAGTTTAACTTACAACAGTATGTATTATTTTTATCCTTTAAAAAATCTTTTTACCAATGAACAAAGACTTTATTTTACTGTAATAGTGGAGTAATAAATTTCATTTGGTCGATGCAATGTGTAATCGTTTCAACCATGAAATTACTACATAACTTGGAATTATTATTGATGATATTGGATTTAAAAACAATCGCAATATGAAAAGAAATGAAATAGTTACCGAAACCTCCGCCAAAACAACATTCACTCTTTCCAAATCACTCTTAGGAACCCAACATTGCCCAATTAGACAATTCTTGGTTATATCCAATGAGAACATGTTCATTGTGTGGTAAATGGATTTAGATTTTCTTACTTGCATCATCCACAATGCCCATCGCTTACCCACAGTACGAAGGGCTTTGCAACGATGGTATTTTGTCTTTTTAATTACCTGCACATAGGTTACTGATGATCATTCTGTTAAATAAATTATATAAGAAATTCTCACACTTTATTTATTTCATAACATTTATCAATTTGAATACCGTTACATTACATTGCAAATGATTAATTTGATGATTCAATTCAATTAAATTAGCCTAATGACTATCCATCCGGTCGGTTGCCAACAGATGGTAGCTTACATCTCACCTGTTCAGTGAACAGACCATGTTGATTGATCAGCACCTTGTAATGGTGCCAAAATTATTCTGTAATCATTTCTCCAAAGGAATTTTATAGAAAGTGTACTAGCACATAAAAATTTCGGTATCCAGAAAAGGATACCATCTTCCCACATCTATATTATTTATTATATTATACCTTTATGATGATTGTACTTTTATCAACGCGTGCTCTTTCGGGAAGATTTGTTTATCGGCCTGGTCCCTCGACAATTTTACCTACCCATTATAACTATCTACTTACTATCTACGTACACAACTTTTTACGTCATCATCATCAGCTCACTATACGTCCCCACCGAGGGGCTCGGATCCTACCCCAAGTTAGGGGTGACTAGGCCATAGTCAACCACGCTGGCCAAGTGCGGGTTGGTTGATTTACATATGTACATTTGTCCGACTTTTTACGTACCTGTTCTAAATCAGAAACCCTTGTGTAAAGCTTCATTGTCATCATAAGACGCTCGTCTTTCGTCTCAGGACAAGGATAGACGTTGACTCGAAAACCGGCACACACTTTCTCCATTCGAGAACTTAATTGTTCCCCCTGACATATCGCAAGGAATGCTACTTTCCGTATGTCCTTGCCCTAAGTGAGAAACGCTTTTATTATTAGTATTATTATTTGCTTTATGTTATATTTATATATTTGCTTTTATTTTAACTTTATATATTAACCGTGCTCGGGTCCAGCAATATGGCATCTTCTGACGCTTGTCTGTAGTAAATATTTCCTCGTGATACCCTCCAGAGCATCATCTGAAAAGGATAACTCCTGTTTCGGTGTACAACACCGGACAATACTACCAGACGACCAGCAGTGGCTGTTTCGCCGCCGCCCTTCCTGAAATTATCTCATATCTTTCATTATCTCAATACTACATACCTATGAGTTTCCACTGTTGAAAGACTTGTACAAAAACATATTGTTATCTCTTTTTTTAGAGAACGACAATATGAAAAGGATCGATTTAAATTACCTTGATAAAAGAGTATCCGGAGACAATTCAGCGTCTCCAAGTAAGGGGCCGATTTGTGTCAATAAATATGACATTTCTCTCAGTTCTAAATAGTTATTTAATAGATTTGTTTGATTTTCAGACATGTCCACGATATCAGCCTCCCACTTTTCTAGAGAGTTCTAAAATATTAAAATATATTTTATCAAATATTAATATCATGTTGACGGCAAAACTATATTAACCTTGTGAAACCTTCACTAAATTGAATTGTCAATATTGGACTGCTGATCAAGAAACTTATGTAAACTTATGATCATTCAATAAAGTCAATAAAATGGAGTATCCATTTTAATAGTACAATAGTTGAGAGTTCAACAATTTTGTTGTAAGGTTTGTGCGCATCATATAAGTAACGCTAAGTTTTACGATACTAATTTAAAACAACTTATGTTAATATCTATGAATACTCTCTCTTAGTATTCCGTTGACATTAAAAAGAAGATTGTTTTAAATATAAAAAGTAAACCCGAGTGTAAACTTTGCTACCAAGAAAAATCAACTTTGTCCAAGAAAAATGTAGATAGTAATTAATTTCCTTCCTAAGGATGTAAAATTGTTGTGTTGATTTTAGCCTTAAGTTTTACTTTTACTATTGCGAAAACGTAGAAACAAAAAAGTGATAGAATTAATTCAAATAGACTTATCATTCAATCAATTTCGCATATTGAATATGTAAAAAATAACTATCATATTTGTCGCAAAATACATATTCTAAAAATAAATGTGACAATAACAAATAACATTCAAATTAACAATTAAGTGTTTAATTGACCGTACCAAATAAAAAAATAATTCTAGTATTCGTTATAGTCGACTCTACTGAAAGATAACATAAAAGATAAAGAAAGAAAGAAAGATACCGTTCCTTTACGTCGTAAACAAAGAAAAACTGCACGCTTAATCAAAAGAGCAAATGAGACAAACTAAGATAATGAAGAAAAAATTAAATAACTGCTAACTTCAAACTGGGACATTTCGTGCGGTTGTAATGCCGGAGGGTCGTGGTCGAGACCAGGGATTTTAATACTGTCCTTTCTCATCTCGCCTTCCATATAACGAAGTCGACGTTCCATCTCGGCACAGCGGCAAACTTCCGCAACATAGTTTCTTTCATAAGGCTTTACATCTGGATTAGCCTGCAAAAAAAAAAACAAATGTAAATTGAAGTAGACAAGTTCATAAACAAAAGCAGAGATTCTGTTTTGCAATCAGAAATGTTTTAATTATAAATTCTTACAAGGAACTACTAGTCCTTATTAACTCGGCGGGAATTTTCATAACTTTATACTTTACTATCACCCGCGACTCCCTCTATGCGAAAATAAAAAAACTTAATTAGTAGTCTATTTGTTTTTCCAGACTTTGTTCAACACATATTTGCCAAATTTCAGTCAGATCCATGCAGCTGTTCTGGAAATATCGTCTGACATCCAACCATCCATTTATTTAAAACATTATTGACCGAACCCAATACTCGATTTATGTAACTTATAATACAAATAATATAAGTATACATACGTCCAAAAACTGCAAGCAGCCCATTTCTCCGAATCGTGACACGATGTCGAATGCTGCTTCAGGCTGCAGATACACGTCGCATAGCACCATCTCCTCACTCCTTACCATACCAGTCATTTTTAATATTTATTTATACTTCTTACGTATATTTATTAGTTTTACCTTCAAATATTTTGATGCAAGTAATAAAAAACGATAGTGTCATAATTTAAAATGACGTTAAATTCTTTCGGTGAAAATTTCAATATTTATCTAACCAGTAATAAAATACAGTATTTTCTGACAAGTTTTCATTTATTTATTTTTTTCCACACTTAGTTTGTACATTTTTGTTAATGATAGAATACATTGTAACATAAAATGAAAAAGTTTTATAGTAGGTTTTAAAGTAGAGGAGGCTTTTGCATGTTGGTTTTCAATCTTTATAATACTTTTACACAAATAGGTGAGTTATAGGTTTTTCTTTTCTCTCATTAACTGTAGAAGTGATGTCACTCCTTTATTTTGCGGTTGTGAATATAAATTTACAAAATTTGATTAATATCATTCATTTATCATTCAGCATCTTGAACTTGACACATACTTCCAACTAAAACATTTCTTCGGCGTTACCATCTTCTGTTATTCTTCATTCCCTCGAGAAACGAAGGCTATGCCGTAATTTACTGTTTCCAACGATCTTTTAAGGTTGGCGCGTTATTCCCGAGGGCTCGTAAGCCTATTTTGTTCCAACACATTATACGCAATCGTAGAAGTAACCTTTTGAATAGTTTCAGGAGCTCAATGTTCCGTATGTTATATGATTGCAACATGTCTTTACTAATTATAAACCTTCCTATCGACAAATTGCTTTTACTATATCCCGTAGAAGAAAATACTAAACAGTCACGAAACTTAACCCTTAATTAGGGCGTAAATTATTGAGTAACAAGATGGAAAGAGTAAATCACAATTATACTTATAAAGAAAAGTACAGGTACACAAATCTAACCTGTATTGAATATAATATACGAATTACAGTTCGAAATGCCAAATATGTTCTAGGATTATCGTTTATAATCATCACCCTTAAAAGTTAATTAATTTTTTAAATGTAATTATAATTAAAATAAATGTATGAGAAAAGTTTTAGATTAATTAGATACGTACTTGAACTGTATTAAATTTCTTTTGAACTCTTTCTAACAGAAAATGCTGTAAAGTAACGATAAAGAGTATGTAAAGTAAAGGTTTATTGTTATATAAAGATGTTACTTAATAACAAATATTTGTGTTCGAACAAAATTTCAGATAAATTGGACATAGAAAGTAACATGGAGGAAATAAATAGAGATGAATCAAGAGCTGTAGATGATGCGATATGGTCTATAGTTAACTTCGTCAGCCACGAAGTGACCGTCGAAAGTCAGTAAGTATTCGTTTCTTTTTTTCCCACATTATAAAAACAGTAGAATGATTTTGAAACAAGATGCATGGATTTGTTTAAATTTCATGGACTTATGTGCGTCTCGACTCGTAGCCTACCCTAAGTTAGAGGTGACTAGGCCGTAGTCTAACTACGTTAGCCCAGTGTGTGTTGGTTGACTTCACACTTATCTTTGAATCTCTTCGCAGACATGTATGTTTGTGTGCAGGATGCATCACGTTGTTTTCCTTCGCCGTAAAAATTTCGGATAAATGTACATATGTATATCGAAAATTGAAAAACACATTGGTACATGGCGGAATTCAATACCAGGATCTGCAAATTACAAGTCAAGAGCTTAAGCACTGAGCCACCGACGCTTGCTTAAATAATCATGCCTAATATAAATTCTTACACACAAAATAAATAAGTAATAATAAAATACCCTGAAGTAAAATTAAAACAAATCAATCGCACTTATTATTCAATAATTTCAGAACAACTTCCGAAAGGCGTATTTCCCAGGATAATTCTATCCAAAATCTTACTAACACCCAAGGAAATGAAGGGGGTAACAATGACAAAAATACAGGAGAGGGAGATCAAAATGTTGCTGGCGCAAACGTAGATGCAGCCGCTGTAAGCAACATACAGGAGATCAACAAGGAAATGTTTGTAGATTTAATAGAAAAACATGTTGTAAAGTTAGTACAATACATACATGTGTTATTAACGTTACTCAATTCTCGTAGGGTTAATGTGGATGATATTAAACTCTCTGAGAAATCTTATCAACACCATTCTCCTTGATCATCACTCACCACTCATTACTTATTGATCATATTTGAGGAAAAAAACTTGAGAGGTGTCAAGGGACACCCGGATGGAACGAAGTTCCTTTCAATTAATTAGTGAAGGAATTGTAATAATTTTTTTTAATTTTTTTTTTTAGTCGCGACACCACACTGTTCAATGCGAAATAGAAATGAAAATGCTTGCTTGCTTTCTATAAAAGTATCCTATGTCCGTATCCTGGTTCTCAAATACATACCCATGAATTTTCAGCCAAATCGGTTCAGCCGTTCTTGAGTTATTTTTAATAGTGTAACTAACACGACTTTCTTTTATATATGTAGACATGTGTATTGTATGACAATGGAATATATATATATGTGTGTGTGTGTGTGTGTGTGTGTGTGTGTGTGTGTGTGTGTGTGTGTGTGTGTATTGTTCTATATAAAATGTAAAAAAACTACCTACTGTAAATGTAACTCCTTAAACATAATGAATCTATTTGGTAATATATAATACAGATACTACATTACCTCATTATTTCTTGGTGATTAAAATAATGTTGTATTGAATTAAAACGTTGTTAAAATATGTATTTTCAAGTCACTTCATATTTTCAGGGATAATATAGAGGGACCTTCTGAGTGGCGTATTCGAAGCGTCTCTCCCAATGACTTAGTCATCTCAGAAAACGATCAATCCACAGAAAATGTACTGGAAAATACCGAGACCAAAAACTCAGACGAAATCAATAGTAAGAACAATACAGATCCCAATACATCCAATATTTCCGAGGAAGTTTCAAATGTTCCACCAGTATTATTACGTTCAGTTCAGAAACTGTTTCCTAACGCGCAAGAAAATATACAGGACAGAGATTTGCAGGACATGAATAAAAACATGTCCATTATAATCCCCGCCAAAAATGACAACGTAGCTATTTCTCTAAGCCAAATTTCATTGGGAAATACGTCCACCGCGGTCACTACAGCGCAGAACGCTACATCAGCTGGTTCGGCAAGTAAACTTGCAGAAAGTGAACAAAAAAAAGCTACCTCTGATCCAGTTGGGAACATTGCGAACAAGATAGACTTTAAATACTTGTTACCAAGTCCCCAGTTTAGTCGAATCAGTAACTACAATCGCAGGATTGGTCTCTGCAATAGTGGGTCCACGTGCTATGTAAACTGCGTGATGCAAGCGTTGCTTACGACTAACAAGTAAGTATACATTTTCACTATGTTTACTTATTTCAACATCAAATCAAGTAAAAACTTTAGTTTTGTAATCATAATTTAAAAATGTCATTTCTTAACACCGTCAAGGTCCTGGTCGATGTCATGTAATTGTTTCCATTCACAACTTCATAAGCATTATGTTATATGCGTAATGAAACAATGAAATATTTTTTATTTACCGTAGCATTCAACTACCGTGACCTTTGTATTGGTACATACACATATTGTACTCTTTGTTTTTGTCAGTCGACAACGTAATATTATATAAATCTACGGTAAAATTGTAAAACAAAAACTCTATTTTCGATCGAAAATGTTTTTATCCCTGTAGTTTGTTAAATGATTTGTGATTTATATAATTCTTTTTTTTTTTTTAGATTCAGCACGTTTGCTGTAATGAGAATGTACAAGTATCCTTATTGGTCCCTCCTGGCAGAGTTGTTTGGGAATATGATGTATAGTGTATTTCCCGTTGTAAATCCGTCAAGTTTTTACTCAAAACTTAATTCACCATATTTTAATATTTATAGCGAACATGATGCGTCTGAATTTTTAATGTACGTATTTCTTTTTTAGATGATAATTAATTTGATTAAATACATTCACAGTAAAAGTTTTCATTTATATTATTTTTTGATAACTAAAAAACATTTGTTTTATTAAAAATGCATTTTATAGATATCTGCTTGAGCTGCTCAAGAGTTACGAACCTGACTGGGAAAGAGAAACGGCATCTACTAATGCACGACCTTCTATGTGGTATTTAAATTTAAGTTATACCTATCATACGTTACCATTTTTTTTTGTCACACCATCGTCTTCCTGTCCGTATCCTATACTGATTGGGGTCGACACAACAGGTTTTCTTCCTCCAAATCAAACTTCATTAGGAATTTCACGAGTCACGCCTTTCTAATCATTTCGCCTTTCTCACAATTCATCCGTCTCATTTAAGACCTGCCTCTATTAATACAGTCTTTCACATTCATATTTAGTTATGATGTTAATACTGAGGCAATAACAACCAAAACCCGACTGACTAACGACATTTCTTATTTTAGAATATAATCGAAAACATTGAAATAATGATAAAGCAATGTAAAAATATCATTTGGGTCCCTAATGGTACAACTTTTTACATGATGTGTAGGATTATCTTAAAGTAACAATGCACAGAAAACGGACTTCAGAATACTAAAAAGAAATTCTTACATGTCATGAAACTATATCTAGCAAATTTTGACCTCTAACAAATTAATAATAGTATAAATAAATAAATAAATTAGTAATAGAATTTACTTTAAAATAATCACTATGAGGATACGATAGACATTATTTTAACTAGATAACAGCTGCACTCAAGTTCACTTCATCCGGTGACGGCACCGACTAGTTTTGGGCCCTTCGAGGGCTCTTTTTCGGTAAGTGAGAGACGGGCCGCGACCGCGAAATAACCCCAGTATCACTCATCCTGATAAGAGCCCTGGAAGGGCTCGAACCTAGTCGGTAACGTCACTAGATGAAGTATACATCAGCGTAGTTATTTAGTTAGAATACTATAGATAGTAAATTCAAATGATTAGTCATTAATGGACCTTTGAAGGAAAGATTAGACAATAATTATTAAATCTCCTCACCAGGACTGATTCACGGGATGACGCCGCAGCTGGGTGCTCTTGTAAGTTTTTTTTTTTTTTAAAGTAATATTTTCTATCTGTCGCTGCCAAAAATCATTAACATCAATATTTAATAAGGTTTCAAATGGTAAATGATGGCCTAATTTAATCTATATTGTCTATCACTTTGTAATAGCTGCTCAAAAAAGTCTAATCTAGAAGTTAAAATACACATAAAAAATATTAAATATTAAGTGAATATTTACAGATCAAGCAGCCGAGACTACACCAAGTAAACGCCCAAAAATCGTTAGTTTTAACAGTGCAAGGAAATATTACATCGATCATTTGTTCGGTGGTATTATTGCGACAATAGTCCAATGTCAGACGTGCAGTACCTTTTCGAACCAATATGAATTGGTGTACATTTTGCATTTGTCATTTCCTGACGAGAAGAACGACGATGTTCTCACAGTTCAGGGTCTTTTGAACTATTACTTTACCGTTGAGGCCCTGACAGGGGACAATCGCTACATGTGTGATACATGTCATTGCTATCGGGACGCTCTGAAGACCTCAGTTATTGCTCACACTCCGAAATACTTGATACTTGCATTGAAAAACTTCAGGTAAATCCACCATCTATTTTTTAAATCAACAAAATCTAATCATTGTTTAATATTCTGCCAACCAATAAGATGAGTATTCAATAAGATTTAAATTGCTTCTTTAACAGATATGACTCAGAAAGAAATATTTTATTGAAGAAGATACGGAGGGTACATTGCGATGAAACTATTTTATTGCATTCTACAACAAACCAAAAAGACCTAAGAAATTACAACCTGTATGCAATGATCGTTCATCGTGGAAACCTTATTAACAAAGGACATTACACCGCTTTCACAAAGTGCAATGACCAGTGGTACATGATTAGTGACAAAATAGTCGACATCATAAACCAGGATGACATTAATCGCCTAAATGCCGATGAAACACCTTACATGCTGTTCTACAGAAGAGCCGACATTAAAGAAGGCAATTTCCCCGAATTTGATAGAATTCCATGGCTCTCGCAATATGTAGAAAACCAGCTCAATGCACCGCAAGGGAATATTTCAAATTATGTCTAAAGTTTCGAATGTGCCAACAACATGCTTTGCTATTTTAGTTCATGTCTTGACTTGACTTAAACTATCTTGATTAGAATATTAAGCGCTTAGAAAAGAGCTTAAAGTTATGTTCTACTAATAATGTTTTATTAACTGCTCATATATATATATATATATGTTATTTATTGTTAGTGAATTTTTAGAAGTATATATAAGTGTTTATCCAAAATTATATAGTTTATGACTAGCTATCGCCCGCGACTTCGTCTGCGCGGAACCATTAACCATCCATTCATCCATCTAAATTTTTTATATCTTTCCTGTCATAAGAACTTTCTCCTGACAATAACAAACACAACAAAAAAAAAGTGAAATCGGTTCAGCCGTTCACGCGTGATGGCGTGACCAAGGGATACGTTTGTATGTGAAATAGAAAAGAGCTGTTTTTAGGGTTTTCCCGGAAATTATTCGATTTTTTTTCAACTCCACGAACATTTCAAGACTAAGATAAGATAAATCCGTTCAGCCGTTCTCGAGTTTTAGTGAGACTAACGAACAGACAATTCATTTATATATATATATATATATAAAGAAGTGTTGCTGGATTATTTGATTTGATGTTCTTTTAATATTTATATTTGAATAATATCTTAAGTTTAAAATATATTAAAGCCAACCCCACGCCCGATAGGGGCGGGGCGCTGGTCATGATTGGTACATAATATTTTAGATATAGGTAACTTAGCTTATAAACTTAATCTCATAATTATAGATTCAATGTTAATTAAAATATACAATAGATTCTATTTCGTAGTGTTTATTTTAATGAACATTTTCCTTTTAGTGCCGCTTTTTGTAGTTTTTAAATCTGTTTATTTTTATCATATTTAAACTCATTGTACATTTATTGGAACTTTTAAATAAAGGTATTATCAAACGATCACATTTTGTTTATTCAATCCACTAATTATTATCCTTCTAGTGTCAATCCCCTAATAACATCCTCATAAAGACCCAAAAACCATAGTAGAAAAGAGTTGTGAATATTGATGAGTAACATTGATCCTCGTTTTTCTCAAATTCTATAAAAAAACATAAGCCAGCATAACTTGATTAAAAGTTTACAGTAAAGACAAAATACAATTTAATTGAATGGTCATTAAAAGTTAAACTGATTGTATAAGTACGGTTTAAAAGAGGACAATTGCGCATTACTTACTCTCAAATATTTTCATTATTCACAAGACAAATTGTATAGTTTGTATGCAGGAAGAGCCTACGCACGTATATCGAATTCTAGGTAAGGCAACATAATCAGAGAATAGAATGTGGCGGGAACACTTCCGTCGGAAATGTTGATACGTTTCCGAAAGTGGTAGGGGACTGGAGGGTTGTCTACTCCCTATAGACATAGCCGGCAACGAATTAAGCGTACTATACTGACGTGCAATTTATTTTCACCTTAACGAAATTTACGGGTTCTTGAATGTAGTTCGTATTTGCGAAAAATGAAATCTAATACATTTTACTAAACTACACGTATTACTCACCTGTCAATCGAATATTAATTGTGATCGCCTATAGCCTAAAAGATTGAATTAATTTTGACAAGTGAGAAGGTATTTAATTTGAATTCTTCAACTGAATGTCATATCAGTAGGAAGTCGGGATTTTTTAAAGTAACAAAAGTATTTATTGATTTTAATATTTCATATTTTGATTTTTTCTTCTTTGATAAGTAAGCAAAACATTCATAATCCAAATGTGACAAAGTTAGTATGATAAGTAGAAACTTCGAACGGCTGTTTGACTTCAACGTGTACGAATAAAATTAAATTGTGTAGTGAATGTAAAGAAACGTGCCAGTTCTAATTGCGAGAAGCGAGATATGAGTAGAAGTTTATGTAAGAATCATTTCAACTGAACTTTATCAACTTTTAATTACAATAATTTCTCTGATTTTTTTGTACAAATTTTTAGTAGTTAAAATCTACGTCAAATTTATAAATAAAATGAAAGCATTCACTTATCTGAGACAGTAACCATGTATGTTGATATTTGGTAGGATAACTTTTCGTTCTATTAAATAGCTTAAAATGACATTTAATCAAAATGGATAGAGAAATAAACGTCTCCACTGTATGACCAAACTGTCATATTCCGTTGGCTAAATTTAGTTAATAACAAATAGCTGATAGCGCTTGCCATCTGGAGAGTAAAAGGAGAGGAAATTTTAAATAAGCTTTCAGATGTTCGAAATCTGCCGTTAAATGTGTTTTTATATACAAAAGTATTTTAAAAATGTTAGAATGCTAAATATTAATACAATTGTTCAAGTCAGCCCAACTCCGTAATCTACCAACTGTATATTCCAGTCAACTGTAAAATGTTGTGCGGCTTCTGTACGCTGAGAATAGTTCTAGGTAAGTCAAAGTTTGTTTCCATTATCGTGAATTTGCGTCATACGACGACACAGTGTAATTGCTACGATATTTATTTAAAAATCATGAATAAGTTCAACATAAAAGAATTTTTCAGTAAGAACAATATAAAAAAAGCCACTTTTAAAGGCACATTAAGAAATCGTGACTAATCATTGTTCGTAAAATACTATTTCTATTAATAGATTACTAAAATAAAACAATAAAACACAGTTTATAGACATTTTTGTTATTGTTTTTTAGTTTCATCATTTTAAAAAGAGTCAAACATTTTTTTACTGAGTTGTCAATGTTTGCCTTGAGGAGGCATTTACGGTTTCACCGGACTTGAGGTGGATTAGGATGACCGACGGCAAAGTCAAAATAACGACGCGACGCCAACTTCAAGTCCAAGTCGCTGAATAAGTATATGAAGTATATGAAGATCGCTGTTGCGCATATAGCACGGGGCTCCCGTGGCTCTACGCAAGAATCTTAATCAAGAAAAAGCTGTGGGATACAAATCGTGAGCTCGGGTAGCCGCGTTCTTGCGTCTCAACAAGTCTCTGGCATCTGGTGGTAGTGCCCAGCGTTGATTATCTAACTCTGACATTTGCCTTGAGCAGTCCTTGATGGCAGTTTGGATATGACTTGTTAGAGAGCCGATCGCGATGCCCAAATCGTTATGAGTGTTAATTAGGTCGGGAATAGCGTTTAGATGTGATGAGTTAATGCCGTTAAGCTTGGCACTAAGACAAACTTTTATATATTTTAAACCGAATATTTATTTAGCTTATTGGATAATTTTTTAGATTGTGAATGACAGCTAAAAGGATATGAGGTGCTAAACGCATGGTGGGTAAAAAATGAATTTATCAAATAATTCTAATTGTTAGCGAATGTAGTGTACAGTGAACTTAGCACGAATATATCTAGTCACGTCATCGTCACTTATGTCGATATTTGTATGAAATTTTTGGTATACTTTACGCCCGACTTAAATATATATGCTACGACACACAGGCAACAAGCAAATGCAAAACTTTTGTAATTGTGGGTAAGTCCTGTAGGACTAAAGTCTCGTACCAATGAATATAAGGTAGTGCTTCGATTGACTATGGCGTCTATGCGGAGTCCATGGTGTTGCAATGTGGACGAAAAAGTGACAATTCACAAACAAAACTTTCAATACGTCACAATGATTTTACAATGATTTGGAATCTTAACAATAATTAACTATCGCACATAAAATTATAATATATAGCTATAATAAATATTTACATAGTTGTGCAACAAATTTGACACCTACAAAATTGCTTACTGCTGAAAGGCCTGTTTTAGGTTTGCTGTATGTTGTTTACATCCATCTTCAGGCAATCTAATGAAGTCCACAGACCTTGCCAATCAAAACCGCAAACAGTTGACCCAATTCCACCTATATAACGTAGAATGTAAATGCAATAATGTTTATTTTTTCAGACATAAAATTTTTGTCCTTTTGAGAGTACCCTTTTCAAATGTATGCGCGGTTAAATTACATTAAATTATCTACCAGTAAATATAAAAAGCTCGTGTCGTCTTCAAAAATGGACACAGAGTATAAAAGCGTTTATTACATTGAAAACAATAAGGCAGATATCCTCAGACAGTCTATTGTGTATTCATATTTTGTCATATTAAACAGCTCTCGGTCCACTTTGATCCTTCTATTTGCCAAAATTCATATTCATTTAGTAAATAAGTAACATGGCTCCGTCCGCGCGAAATTAAAAAAAAACTTAATTAGTTTATTGTTGTTTATGTTTTCTTCCAGATTATGTTCTACATTTATCCAATTTTGAGCGAGATGCACGCAGCCATTTTGGAGATACCTAGTAACATACATCAATCCGTCCATACATCTAAAAATTCGCATTTATAAAAATTACTAGCTGTGACCCGTGACTCCGTACGTAATAACAAAGTATAATAAGTAGCCTATGCATTTTTCCAAACTATGATCTAAGCCAAATTTCTTCGAGATCCACTGAGCCGTTCTGGAGATAGCTTCAAAAAAACATTCGCATTTATAATTAATATTATACTATAACTAATTAATGTATATAATATTACTAATGTATAGATTAAATTACTATTAGTAAGATATAAGTAAACGACCCATTAATTTGTGATTATATAGAATATGAATTAAAAGAGAAATAATACATCACTTTTTTATAAACAAAACTATTAACCTTTAATTTCATGTTTATCTATATATATATATATAAAAGAAAGTCGTGTTAGTTACTCTATTTATAACCCAAAAACGGCTGAACCGATTTAGCTGAAAATTCATGGGTATGTAGTTGAGAACCAGGATACGGACATAGGATACTTTTTATCCCGTTTCCTTTTTTTAAATTCCCCGGGAACGAAGTCGCGGGCAAAAGCTAGTTTGCAATAAAAATCGATATCTAGCTTACTGCTACGCCATTTATATTTACTACGCATCAACATTTTTCATCTGAATAACAAGGGCGACGGAGACGCAAACTTCAATTTTCGGACTAGGAAATCATCTGTAACAAAAGTCAATATATTTCTGTATAGCTCACAGTTAAACATAGTCACGCCTACGCGAGTCAAACGTCGCAGGCGCCGCTACTGGGCTGGCCACCGCTCAGTCCCGACTTGTATCTCGTCGCCTGAACACGCATCAGGTCAGTGGAAATTCACCTTAACTTCTCTTATTTATTAACGCTGAAATGCGAATGTATCCCGTTAATGGAAAACTATGCATTGCGACATTTTTCTAATAATGTTATTATATTTTTGTTTATCATTTTATTCAAAAATGTTATCATGTATTTTTTTTATTCATCCGATCTTAATGCATGTTCAAATTACGTTCGCGCGTATTTTTAGCTGTGCCGTTTAACATACTGAGTGCATACAATACGGCTTGTCGAGCAAACAAAAACCGGGTTTTAGAACTAAAAATACCTACATATCGAATGTTTCGCGATCTATTTTGGAACGTTCGCACTGTTCGGCGTGCGTCGAAATCAAGATGAAATTACCATTCGAAAGATTTCCCAGTATTTATTGACTTGGAAAATAAATATTTATAAAATATTACTTGATCTTAGTTTCGGGCGGTAAATTTCTTACTCGTAGTTTGGACTAAATGTTAAAAAAGGATAATTTTTTTTTGTAGATAAACACTCCCGTTTTCTAAACAACTGGGTAAATAACTTTGTTTATGTTTTACACAAAATTTAATTTTAATAATAAAGTAATCGCCAACGGAATTTACGTTTTAATTTTCCGTTACTTCATCAACGAAATAGTTACTTTGTGAATAAAGTGGACAAAATATTCTGATGTAATAAAAAAAAACATTGATATGAAACTCGATATTATATTAAAATTCGAAATTCGAAAAGAAATTTTATTTTCAAACAAACAACTTCAGTTGAAAGGTTCTGCTATCAAAACACACAGATAAAAAAATTTAAACAAACACAAATACAATTTTGATCACAGATAAGAATATATAAAAAAATAAACATCTAACGTAAACTCTTAATACAAATGCTTACCATATATTTTTACAGAATTTATTAATTACTAAATTTAGTCGACTGCTATTTAATGTAAAAGTCATAGAAACTCGTTATCATTTTAATACATATTATTTCACATGAAAACGGTTTATTTTCACAAAAAAAGTCTGATGAAAATATAATTGAGATATTGAACAGAAAATTTGCTTGTTAATTGAAAATGTGTTTTGTGTTATTGTTGTGTAGTTACACACTTGCTCTATAATCAAAAGAAAAATAAACGAAACAAAGTTTTCAATTTAAATATTATACATATATTTTTAATTATTTACTTGCTACGAGTGTATATGTTACATAGGATATACATTTTTGACTATGATTATATTTATTTAAAATATACATGCAAAATTTCTAAGTACTGCAATGTTATTTCTCAAATATTTAACTTGGCCAGGCCACGCTATTTAATTTATATAGCAAAACGTTTCATCTAGTAAAGATTTCGACTGAACTATGTTACGTGAATAAATATTTCACTAATTACTCTCCGGTTAGACGTTAAAGTCCATTAGCGGTGGATAATGCTATATAGCTAACGTATTAATGTCGGACAAGTGATTGGACGGTAGCTTTGTCTCCAGGTATAAAGTACACAGGCAGTGTTCAACGCTTAGGAGATTAGTCAGACGTCAAGTCCCTTAATCTAATGCAAACTATATTCGGTCTTTATGTTTCACGAATAAAGGCGGAAATGGTGTGGCAGAATATTGTGCTACAATAGACACGAAAAGGTTTATCAGTGTTTCGGTGAATTCGAATGTCCACTGTAATAATATTGCGCATCGATCAAACATACTGGTTACGGTTCGCGTGTCAAACGCTCTGCGGTCCTGACTGACCGAGTAAATATAAACTTTTATACTTCTGATGCTCTCTTTTGGTTTATTGCGGACACCACGTTAAAATTGAATAAATACGCTACACTATTAATAATATTTTTTGGAACTCAAAAAAAATACCTCCCTGCCACCCTCTAGATTCTAGAGGGTCTTTGTGAAGCTGTATTTTTAAATATCCAATAGTCCGAGTGACATACCATTTCGATTTGCTTTTTAAAACTTAAATCCGTTTTCATAGTTTAGATCTTTTTCCTCAATAAACTTTATATTACAGCAATACTAACTTTTAAATGTTTGCCTGTTTAAGGTAACGAAGGAGGTATGGAAACTATTCTAACTTCAGAAAGTTCTAACTACCGTTTTGTCGATGATAACTTCTGATAATCAAATAGCCTTAATTCCTGTCAGAATCGTAGTTTCTTAGATTAATGTTTCATTGATATTTTTCTATTTTAACAGGAATATATAAAAAATGAGTCGCGTAGGAAGAGGCAGACGCACGCGCGTCTACGATTGCAACTACAATAAGGGCGAGAGTTACTACCGTCCTGTGCTCGACCGGCTGGATGGTAAAGTGCCCGTCGCCAGAGAACCAGATCGTGACCGCATCAGATCCGACGTAGAAAACCGCATCAAGACCGCCCTAGATGATATAGAAGCTCCAAATGATGAACTGTTCGATTCAAGGGGAGCTAGAGCGCAACGAGGCAGACCCCTGTCTTCCGCTTTCGAAGATGACGATATTAGTGATGAAGTAAGATTTCCTAGTTTATAAATATTATATTAAAATAAAGCTTTTTAAAACGGCGAAAACGGTGAAGAAGTCACCCTTGGCCCAACCCTCGGCCTGTGTGACACCACGACCACATAGAGGCAGGCGTAAAATGGAAGTATTTACCACCTCATATCAGAGCATTAAATATTTTAAAATAACAAACACAAACAGACTTCTGTCTGTTTAAGATGGTAAGAAAAATGTACAAATAAACAAAACTAACAAGTGCTAGTTTTGTTATTGGTATAATACTTGAATTTGTTGCTTTTTCGGTTATTAAAATTTTAAGTAGCAGCAATTATTGGTAGCATCAAAATGAACAGCGAAACTGAAAATAACGACGCAAAACTTTAATTAAATTTTCAAGTTTGCCCGCAACTAGTTCAATTTTCATTCGTCTGAAGCAGCAACCGAGCATGATTACAAAAATCTTAGAGGATTTCGGAATAACATTTTACGAAAAGTTTTTGTACGCTAGCACAACAATAAGGGGTTCAAAATATTGCATGACATTAGCCCAATTACAAAACGTAAAACTTTAATAGGAAGCCACGATGAAGGTCATTTTGCACTTTTGTATACTATCTGTATTCCCTTTACTTAAGTACAAGAGAAACATCTCTTCTCCTATACTTTAGTCATGGTATCATGGCTCCGTCGGGAGTACGAAAATATAATATCTACTACTTCGTTTTTCAATAAATTGTTCAAAATTGGTCATTTTATTTATATAAAATAAATAAATCAAATCAAAAGTCGTTTGTTGTAAAAAGGTCTTTAAATTACAATATTATAATTGAAACTTAGATTTCATAGTACTTTTATTCCATTTCTCTTAATAGAATATTTTCAATTAACCCTGCAACGTTCACTGTATTAACATGAATAATAAAACGGAGTTAAAAACCCTTCAACGTCTACGTATCGACATTCTTATAATTGGAAATTGCGGTAATTAAATTCCTACAAACAATATCCAAATCAACTCGTTTCAGATGTTTTCTATTTTTAATTTGTCCACGGTCCATTGTAATTAAACCGTAAAGGTATTCACTGGAAGTTTAATTTAAGAGAAAACGTGAAAAAGGATTGGTCTTTCCGCTCATCCGTTGCATGACATGTACTGAAATAGGTTTACCTACTGTTGGAAACATACAGGTTGCTGTCGGCGAGCTTTTAATCAACTTTTGCGTTCACAGATAAAATTATTCATTGTTTCGATTTAAAATTTCGCCGTACAAAATTAGTAAAATTTTTAGGCTTAAACTTTAGTTATTGTTTGGAAACTTTTAGGGTGAGTTCTATCAAGTAACTATAACCAAAATCAGAATTTTGGTGGTGATTAAATATATTCATTTTACCATTTTAACGTTGGTCAAATTAACGTTATAATTAACGGTAACTATAACCGCTCAACTTTGGGCGCTTATGGTTAACATTTAATTTTGTTTGTTGTGTAGTGTGTATGTCAACTGTCACAACTTCTAACGTACAAAAATACAAATTTGATATGTAAATAACAGTAAAGATAAATCTCTACAATAGTTTAATTTAAAATAAAATTACAAATAATAATGAAATGTCACTTTTGACACTATATGAGTAATAAATTGAAGTGATGCCATTGTAAAAAATAGCCATGTAAAAGATATTATATTACTGGTCACCCTTTGAACTTTAAGTTTATGTTCACGTTACTGTTAAAGTTATCGTTACAATTAATCATAAGGAATACTTTAACCGGTGATTTGATGCAACCACCGTTAAGGTTGAAAATTTGCAATAAAAAGTTATCAAAAGTACCAAGTGCATGTCTTGGAAAAATACAAAATACCTACTACTACTATAATATAGAAATAGTGAAATATTTTATGCCCTAACACCAAATCATACGTTTTTATTGCCTATTTCCAGCTCTACGTAGCTAGACGCATGACTTGACGCGCGGCTTTTATTCTATACTAGATGTCGCCCGTAAAAAAAACTTAATAAGTAACCTATGTATTCTTCCAGACTTTGTTCTACATATGAGCCGTTCCCAAGATACCTTCAAACAAACATCCATCCATCCATCTAAAAATTCGCATTAATAATATTATTAAGATAGTAATCGCAGTCGCACATTTGTAAATAGAACACTCAACTCCATACAAACGATTAACCGTCAAGTAAAAATTGGGTTTGAATGTTAACCTTTGTGCATATTAAATTTGTACTAAATATAGATCATACAACGAAAGTGACATAAATCTTCACCTTATAAAGTGATGATGTGACTCGAAATAGAGTTGTGAATATAATGTATCGTGCCAAATTTCTTTGCACTCTCCTTAGAATGTAATCATACATTATTGTATCGTGAACAACGTTTATATTTATGGCATGAACAACATTCGGATTTAAATCGCGTTGTACCTAAATAGTAGGAATGGCATGCGCCTGGAACTTATCCAAATTGTAACAAAGAACTGTAAAATTAATCATTTCAATTACGATATAGAATAAAAATAAATAAATAATATTTTTGTAAAATGTATTAATTATTTTACTTAAAAATTAGTGCGGAACCATACCAAAAACGTAAATTAATTGTTTTTCAAAGTTTTGTTTTTCCTTTACACGATTACAAGTAGTTGTTTTTTTAATTACGTATCAATTACAGTCATGTAGTAAGTAATAACTATATTCAGCTAGTAGTGAAATAACAGATGAGTACTTTTTCTCGCCCGTCGTTATGAGTACAACTGACATCGTTAACTAACTTTTATAGCTACGTCGTCCTATAAACCTAACAATAATATTTACACGTTACTATGTAATATCAAAAATAGACGCTTTGATACCTACCCAGAAGGCCTCACGACAAACTAGTGAGTGAGTGAGTGTTTAGCCGTTTCTTATTTTAGTTAATAATAATGTCTCACGAAAGTTTGAATAATTTATATCCTTACATATTGAAATAGTACAGAACGTTACCATTAAAAGCTTAACTGGTATCGATAGGCAATGAAAAGATTACAGAGCCGTATATGCAGGGAGGTGGTCGCGGTCTATAGCCTCCATCGTAGGGCCTAAAAGCCACCCCACGAACCTACGGCACTGCAACGTGTTAAACTCGATTATTTTACCATTCCATTACATTCTAAGAGCCTTGCGTCTATAGAATTGAATAGTGCTTCCAGATATGGATTTATTAAAGACTGCACTCCGAAATATTGAAATAATTTTGGATACGCATCCTTATCTTACTAATATTATAAATGCGAATGTTTCGATTAATGGATGGATGGATGTTCGTTTGAAGGTATGTACAAAACGGCACATCAGATCTCGATGAAATTTGGCATAGATGTAGATTATAGTCTGGAATAACACATAGGATTTTTACGTTTTTTTAATGCCGTGCGGACAGTGTCGGGGGCGATAGCTAGTATAAAATAAGTAATAAAAACTTTAGGTGTGAAATTCTATTATAGATTAATTTAGTACATTGATTTCAATAATATCTGTACTGTTTACACTTGAATTTTAAACAGCGGCTGACGCGACACTAATTATCGTGCCGCAATAAATTTTGTAATCAGAGACTATCGTGTTCATACAGAGACATTAAATGTATATACACTTTATAGTGGCGTAGTGTAATCGTACCTTAAGGAAATATATGCCTTTTAAAAATTGGAACCAGCACCAGGGACCCCGTGTGAAAAAAAACGATCGTAATGTGGTTATACTCCTTTAAAATTTAATTTAAAAATGTATTACTTTTTTAATTTGAGACGAACTCCTTCCTCTAAATTCTAAGTAAAATCTTTAAATTGGTGCGCATCGTGTTCTAAATTATTTGGAATAGGACAATGTAACAAATCGGGGCGCTCAGATTGCTTCGCCAACAAGAGGCTGCGAACATGATGAAGTCTCGTCTTATTGGTTGATGATAAGGCGTTTTCAACAAACATACAAACCATTTTTTTAAAACAAATGTAGCATTTGATAATTAGCGAACAAAACTTGTAAAAACGGTCGTATAAAAATGTAAATTTTTATATATTTGACTAAATTCTTTTATCATTTAATTTACGAGGTTTGCAGTAAATATAGCAGATAATCTCGTTTACGTGACCGGATAAACGATTGATTGAATAAAGCTCAAACGTATTTAGGTCAGGTTTTAAAACAACTACAGGACTGCTCGTGGCCCAGCGATTAATTGAATAACTCAAGAACGCATAGACTCATTGACCGAATTTCAGGTTTTTGTCAGGTTCAGGAAATTTTTATAATTAACGTGTGTGCAACGAAAGTTTTGTTATTATTATATCATATTTATTTATTAACTTACTAGCTTTTACCCGCGACTCTGTCCGCGCGGAATAAAAAATAGAAAACGGGGTAAAAATTATCCTATGTCCGTTTCCTGGTTCTAAGCTACCTGCCCACCAAATTTCAGTCAAATCGATTCATCCGTTCTTGAGTTATAAATAGTGTAACTAACACGACTTTCTTTTATATAAATAGATAATATAAAATATATTATCTATATAATATATTTTATAAAAAAAATTAATAAAACATATTATAAAAAAAAATTGTATACCTCCGGCTGCTGAATCCCATGACTCAAGAAACCAGTTGTGAGGGCTGCAGAGACAGGAACATCCTCACTATAACTGCCTTTTGTATCAGACCCTTAATCCAACTGTTTAGCGAGAGCTTCTTAAGATGTTGGTCGAAGCACTTTGCTATCAGTCCATTCACCGATACAACTATCGGAATAATGGTAGTCGATTTCATACGCCACACGGCAGTAACCTCGTGAGCCAAGCCTAAGTATTTACTATATTAACAATTGCAGTCTCTGTCTATCACATAGTCAAATTAGTTTGAGTCTCTTGTCTCCATTTGAAATTTCATGTCATTTTTATATTCAGATCCTTTGTAGTTATTTGTATCAACGTACGTAATTAAAATGTAAGTTTCGAGTTAAAAAGGACTCATATAAACTAAGACCCTTTTCCAGTATGCAACTAGCCGTACGCGACTTGAACACATAAATAGAAGAATAGAAGTTGCACGAGGCGAATCCCGTACCGCTATTTGCTTACTGACGTGAATATTTAAAGTATTGCTTACTGAAAAAAACACCAAATTAATATATACTTTTTGTATAGAGGTATTAATTTTGGATGTCATAATTGATGTATTAACTAGCTGACTTCCGAGGCTCCGTCCGCGCGGAATAAAAAAAATAATTAGTAGCCTATCTGTTCTTCTACACTATGTCCTACATCTATGCAAAATTTCGTCGAGATCCGTTAAGCCATTCTGGATATACCTTAGGCATCGATCAATTCGTTTTTTTTTTCATTGTTTTCTTCTTCATTGTTTATATTTAATAAATATAGCAACAACGTGTCCTATATACACGAACTACAACTTAAAAATAGAAAAATTGCTTTCCAAAGGATTCTTTATTATTTCTGCTTACCCTCTATGTAAAAGTCTACAGTAATCGTTCGGAGCTTGACACTTGACCGGATTTTCCTCTTCCCCACTTCAACAGACGGGTAATGAGCACCGAGAAAAATAAACTAGGTTGAAGCCAATTACAACTGACGGTGATGTTTTTCAAACGAAAATGTGCGAATAAATTCATCTGGTATCGAAGAATGTAACTTACATGAGTCAATTTTGTATAACTGAGAGCCCAATTCTTGGACTATACACGATTGACTAGTGTAGTTACACTGATTTACAATCTTGGTAATACAAACATTTCAACAACAGCTAATTCCAATATCGTGTTTCAAAAATTTACATGGCAATTATCATTTACATTTAAATTCCCATCATTCACTGAGATTGAAACAACATGTAAAATGGATACTTCCATTGCTGCTGCAATTGCTCAAGTTTATAAAGGAAGGTTCGAATACTCTCTGATACAAATAAAGCAATGTGATGTAATATACGACAGGCTTTGCAGACCGATTAGTATCAATAAACGTAGCTTGTAAATTACATTTCTATCTGGAATTATATTCGATGTCCTTTCATATCAGTGTAATATTGCCTGCTGCGATTTTATTTCACACGCTATTATTTCATAGCTTTTTCTTCTATATCTATAAATAAAAATTATTGTTATCAAACAAATAATTTAGACTTATTTTGATGGAACTTTGGTAGAGTGTTCTAAGATAGCTATGAAAGTCTGTATCCTAAGAAAAAAAAATTTATTTTTTAGTTTTAATTAAACTCTACTACTACGTCATAACATTATTTAATAACATTGCAAAACGTACTTGATTCAGTTGTTACCTAGTCCTTACTATATATTACCTAGTTAATCCTAGCAATAGACCTTTTCTATAAAGTTAAAGCGAGGCTGAAAAAATAGTGGCGTATTTTGTCCTTTGATGTTTTAAAAATTCCCGATCATAAATTCCCTTAAAAACTGGCGCTCGATCAATTCAAACGAAAGAACGTCATACACTGGGTGCACTATTCGTACGTACAAATTCCGAACAGCATTGTCATTGAAGCGGGACCGTTTACAATATTGTTCTTTGTCTGTATATTCCGTAATATTCATCGACACACTATAGACCACCGAAGTTATCTGTGTCGGAGGATAAAACTAATGTATGATAGCTGACTTCGAACGTTTTGGGATTATAACATTTTTTTTTCTAAAACAAAATATGGAAAAAGGTATTTAGAAAATAAATTATTGTTTTTCTACATCTTAATATATATATTTCTTGTGTGCGTGTGTATGTGACTGAACTCCTCCTAAACGACTGGACCAATTTTGAT
>JAOPJD010000025.1:3315376-3348769 GCA_026167825.1 Papilio polyxenes | reverse complement strand
TCTAACAGATGTCGATACCTTTCGACTGGGTTGAGTAAGTAATCAATAGATGGCGCTGCTATGGTAAATCTACGAACGTATCATATAAGCTTATTAACTGCGCGCGGACGGAGTCGCGGGCGACAGCTAGTATTCTATAAAAATTTTCCATCAATGATTCACATGTGATGTATGTAGTTTCAGTGTAAGCAGGAATCGTTTTAATTTTAGATAAGGCCACAAGCCAATTAAGTCGTAATATAGTTCAGAAGTTTGATTACACAACTCCAAGGGACAATAGACCTGAGTATTATCTTATAATATACAATATATTATAAATACCTCCACAGTTTCTGAGAAAAAGGTTCTTGACAGACAGACGGACAACAAAGTGATCCTATAAAGTTTCTGTTTTTTCTTTTCGAAGTATGGAACCCTAAATAAAAACTTCTCTAATTTTCCAAGTAATATCGTGGTCATTAAAAATTTTAAAGTAATACGTAATCAACCAACATCATTAAGTTTTTTGGTCACTCTTCTGAAAACTTTTTCGGATTAAATCATAAAATACTAGCTGTCGCCAGCGGCTCCGTCCGCGCGATGAAAAAATATTAATTAGTAGGATATGTTGCGTTTTTGTACATTTTTGCCGAATTTCACCGAAATCGAGAAAATTTCTAACAAACATTCATTCATCCATCCATCTAAACATTCCCATTTGTATTATTCTTAGTAAGAAGTATGACTGACTATAATAAAATATGAACAAACAGTAAGAATATTTGTTACAATATTGATATTTAAATTAAATAAACTTAGTCTTTATTAAAATTAATTTGGTATAACAGTGGTTGCGATGTGAACATCACAGTTCACACAGCAAACGGATTGCATGCGAAAGGAAAGCGAATCCGCTTTTTTTACGACTAGGTGACAGAATTCTGAATATCCTTGTGTTATCCTCCCTGATATCCTTGTCATAAAGGCTTATTTAACGCAGTGTGTGCCGTAAAACGTAAAACTTTTGCAATGCTTAAAACATAGGCTTACTTCGCGATTGGGAAGCGGAACCGAAAATCGAAATCCACTCCGATTTCGATTTTCGATTCCGCTTCCCTTTCGTATGTAAATAATAGTTAATGAGGGCGTTAGTTTCATGACAACCGTTGCTACAACAAAGGCACAACTTCGCCAAGTCTGCGACTATAAGAAAAGTCTTATTAGCAGACATCTAAGGATGTGTGTATTTTACGATATTTCAATAATGATAACAAGAAGAAGTTGAACGCCTATGACTGCTTCTTTTAAACTTCAACTGTGGCACATGTGTATAAAAAAGATGTTAGAGCTTTGTTTTCTTCAAAGAAATTATAGGGATAGTTACATTGTTGTAAATACAGATAACATGGCAGTGGAGACTAGTCTTAAGAAATAAATAGCAGTAATACAAATTACTAACAAATTACTTTTTCTCTATGGATTCTCTGTTAAATGAATTATTTGGAAAGGCAATATTGTACCGGATAATTAATTAAATTACTTGTAAAGCTTTTGTAAAGTTATATTGCTACGCTGGATTTTTTTGGCTTCACCTTTAATATTTTGAAACAGTCCTAATTAAAGGTTGCGTAATTTAAAATATAAGGGGTGTCCGAAAAACAGTTATAGAGACGTGGTGCTTGTGAAAAATATTACCGTGATTTTCAAATTTCCTGACATATCTATACGATAATAATTGTTGTCACTGTTTTTAATCTCTTCCTAACACAAAACATAATTTTTGTAGAAATCCACGTAATCTATTGCATCTATCAAATAATCTAGAACTTCATTATTAATTGATATTTATCTTTACAGCTGACCACAATTTGGCTCTCGTCCATGATTTTCTATCATTAAACATTCGTAATATCACCACGCGATATAATAATTTATGTTCTATTGCATTTTAAATTCAGTGACAATACTGAAGCTTCTGATCAATTGGCAAACGTCTACATTCGATTGTATTTTATTATTGTAGATCAAAGTGAACCCTTGTACAAATTACGCTGGCAATTAGCAGCATTGAAGAATTTCTTGAACGCTCAATGTATTGACAGAAAGTCATTGGCAGCGATTACCTCGAGCGCAGTAACGTGTGCTGAGCCAGATGGGGTCGAAGGGAGATAATTCGGGAGGCTGCTTACGGCGCGAGGCATCACCGATCATCAGTCGCAGTCGAACGATCAAACTATTCACACGTTTCACCATACCCAAATAGGTCCGTGTTTAAATTTTAGTGATGTGTTTATGATATGTGTTGTGTCTTTACAGAAATTAACTAGTTTATAATTTTCACGAGTGCCGGTTAATAATAAATATATTTTGATCCCAGAATCACCTTGCGCGATGTGGGATGACGTAGTGGAAGAAACCCCAGCGCCGGCCGCGGCAGCGCAGCCTGCCGCAGACGCCCCGGCGGGGGAAGCAGCCGGCGACGACAAACCTGAGGTTGCCGAGCCCCCGCCGCCGGTAGATAATACAAAGAATGAGCCGCGCCGGCTTGTATTCAAGCACTGGATACGGTAAGAAATCACATACAATTTAAACAAACTAAAAGTAACATAACATTTAAAAATATCGTACATTTATTTTGTAAAAAAAAAAGTTTTCAGGTCAATAACTTAATATTTTTTTCTATCATTTTCATTTCAGACCGAAATTTCTTCAGTACAACTACATATATGATTACCAACGTAACTACTACGACGACGTTCTCTCCTACTTGGACAGACGTAACAGGGGACTGCCTGTAGAGAGACCACGCGCTCAGACGTGGGGCGAACGAGCCCTTAGGACATATCTATCCAAGGATAACAGTTACACAGCAAAGACGTACAACAGAGACACGACTCTGCTCCATCACATTTCGACTGCTGCCCGTTTCCAACGTTACCACAGCAAGGCTCGCATTGCGAGGAAGTATTCCAATCTTGGATTTAGCTCAGTATCCCTTTAGCTTTGCTTTAACACACTCGCTTAACATCGCTAGGCGGACAAGGCCCCAGCAACAGGGCGTGACCTATTTATCGATGTTACAGGATTTCGCTGGCGTGAGCTAACTCTCGCCGACGGCCGGTAAGCGCACCAAGTAAATACATCACATCGAAAGCTGTCCGCATTCCTATTTATAACATCATTGAGAAGACAATAAATAATAAGTTTTATATTGTCTTTAATTTATGCTTGCGAACACCTTTAAATAACAAGTTATTACGATTTAACTTTACAAAAATGTCTGATGTAGTTGATCAGTAGATATATTTATTTAATGCCTTGAACTAACACAGCACAGCGATTTTAGAAACAGATGCAAGGCGATGTGTTTTTGAATTATTTTAGTAAGTTTACGTTTAAAACTCTTAAGCCATTTTCTGTTATTTAGAAAAGCGCACCTGATGTTTCGAACTAATCTTAATGTAAACAAAAATCGATGTTTGCACTTCACTTTATGATCTAAATTGAGATAGAAAAGTGTAGCTCATAAATTTAATACTACTGGTTGATGTTACGAGTACGTAGGAATAGTTATGATAACAAGTCTGGATTGCTTACTCACAATTTAGTTATCTGTTTAACATAGAAAATTAGCTTTGTATATGCATTACATTTATCTCTAAATTTTAAACAATGCTTTTAGAAATGCTTTATTTGAGGATCGATCATTGTGACGGAAACATAGGGAAGCTTTTAGTATAAGTAAAAGAAATGACAGTCGAGGAAATAAATACCAACATCGTTTCTCGGCACCATAATTAACATCAAAATTACTGTAATTTAATATGCCGGTGAGTAATGTACCATAATCGATCCTGTTTTTCAACTAATTGGGTATATTAGATAAATTGGCAAATTAATGGGCTTTATTTAATCCCCTTGAATAACAAATTGTTCCGAGACAATTTATCGTGGAAAAGAGAAAGGGGGCTGAAAAGGAATTAATAAAGCAACGTCGAATCTATCCTCGATATCAAGTACTAAATCAAAATAAACTTGTACGCAGATATTAAATTGAAACGTTGTATTCATAATAATCTTACTAACATTATTCGTATATATGCGAATGTTTAGTTTGATGGATGGATGGATGTTTGTTTGAAGGTATCTCCAGAACAATTTAACGGATCTTGATGAAATTTGGCAAAGATGTAGAACATAGTCTGAAAGAACATTTAGGCTACTAATAATTAAGTCTTTTTAAACCAGCGCGCGCGGAGTCGCGGGCAACAGCTAGTTTATTAATATTGATTTCTTGATAATTTTATCGGGGTTATACACATACTCTCTCTCTCACTCTCTTTCTCTTTTCGCCTGGATCATATCCCACGAGGTGGTGGAGTCGGCTTTCCTAATCAGTCTATTCCATTTCTTTCTATTCTCGACATTGTGGTTATACTATTAAATATTGTAGTCATAGAAGAACCTCTGGCCTAATGAAAGGGGCGCTGCTATCGCGATAAGTTCCGTCAGAAAATATGTAAAGCCTACATGGGTATAGAGAAAATGACATAAAAGAAAAACATGATAATACAGCAACAGTAGGAAAAAGATCTTGTGAAACTTTTTTGACATTAACAGTGTGGCACTAGTGAGCGTTCAAAATTTAGTTTGACTTATACAAACCGGGTCAGATATCTTGACAGTACATAAATCGATTACCAATAACATTTTGTAAGGTAACACTTGAATTTTGTCGCTTATTATCACCATTGTGACATATTCGTTCGTCGTCCGCTAAATTTCAATGTCGAGATATCTAAAATAACTTATGTTTGACAGCTCAGTGAATGTAATCGTTTGGACGTAGTCCAGAACACTTGCTTACCTACCAGGTAAAGCCGGCATACGGCCAAATTGTAGATAATTTAATGTTACGATGATCACGATATCTCTAGGATATCTTGATCATTCGATAAGTAACATGTTGATAAAGACTTAAATCAGACTGCCTTATTAATTGGACGCGGCAATGGGTCAACGATATTACAGTGCTGATTTTAAGACTAATTTTAAGTCGATTTTGATGTTGAAGTCTCGGATTTAAATTATCACCAAATATATTCTTACTAATGTTTTAAATTCAAATGTTTAGATAGACAAATGGATGGATGGATGTTTGTTAAAAGGTAACTCCAGAACGGCTGCATGGATCGCGTTGAAATTCAGTATAAATGTAGAACACAATCTGGAAGAACACATAGACTAAAAATATTTTTAAATTCCGCGCGGACCGAGTTGCGGGCGACAGCTAGTAAAATAATGTATTAAATATTTAGGATACAGACTATACATTTGGAACACCCATAGTTTCTCGATCAAAGCAATCGATTTTATATCAAAGTAAATAAGAATTTATAACTAATTATTATTGGAGTTAAAAATATATTATTAAAACAGCGACAAAAGCGTCATCTATCGACACAAATTAAGCCCTGCAGCCCAGATTAGTAGCAGGTGTTTAAAATACAAATACAATGCTAATTTTGCAATGTCTATTCAACATTCCGTCATTCTAGGCCAGTGTCTTGGTCGACTATTTTCGTCCCATCCCCAGCGATACTATTGTCATTAACTCTTTTGCCTATTGGAAATAATTTAAATTAGAACACATTTTGAATTGATATATAGGTATATTGAGTTGCTCGAAAAACGTTAAAATATTCATAGTAAATTATTGGCTACGAGAAAATTTCTATATAAATTTTCCTTCTAACTCAATATAATGTAATGTCGTATATCGTAAAATTCATATACACAAAGTGTAAAGTTTTATGACAAGCGTAAAATTTTATTTGACACGAAATGGTACCAGAAATTATAAAGAACATTACATTAGTTTTGACGTTGTAAAGTTTGACTATTTAAATGTAATTAAATTATTTGATATATTGTTCTAAATGATATGTAGAAATAATATTATTGTTACTTAAAAAAATGCTAAATAAACTATTTATATGTTTGCGAAACAGCTCAGGCATCTAAAAGTAAATTTATAAACACTCAGCTCGATTGAGAATATACGATGAGTGGTTGCCGGAATCTAAATTTAATGTTTTTGTTTTATTATTTCACTTCGGATACCGTATATACTAAGCATAGGAAACAAGGACAGGAAAATGAGCAAATTATAGACGGATCTGAATTTATGAAAAGTATCGTCGGTAATACAGGTAAGTATGATAAACAACAGAGTTCGTTACAGTGACAACAAAAACCACTTTTGAAAGATCTTAAAAATTAGTGACAGTTTGTTCTATGAATCTGAGAGCCGCACACGGACAGGTTCAAGCATCCGACTGGGGCAGCTTCAAGTCGTCGTCGCGGTTAAATATGTCCGTGTACAGAGTCCCTTTTAAACATAAATTATCCTGGTTAAATTAATCGATTAACTCAGACAAATGACTCATGAAAATGTTATATGAGAGAGTAACGCAACCCTGGAATATTTTACATTTATTTTAAAGATTGTTAACGTCTACATTATGATATTCAACATTACTACGTACAATTGATATTTACAACTTCTTAATTCCGATACTAGACCCCTACTACGTATACCTATTTGTTATTTTGATAATTACATTTCAAGCGCATTAAGTAAAATAACAATCATCGAAGAAAAAAACTTTGGAAATATTTGGTTTTCGTAATTGTGTTTTGTTTATAGAATTACATTCAAGACCGAAATTTCTAATGTTTACCGCACCATACAAATTGTGCGAAGGTGAACAATGTACTGATGAGAAATTGGAAATAGGATTTCCTGTGTATTTAGGAAATCATGCTAAGAAAGTATACAGAGATACTTACAATAAAAATTTCAACAAAGAAAAGAATCAAAGGAACAAAATTACTTATTCACAAAAATCGAAAACTAAGAAGACTAATAAGAAAAGGAGGCAAACAAAATCTAATCGAGGAAGCACCACATCTACAGAACCACCAATGTTCACTTACGATGATAAGAAAGACCGATTGAAAATGATTTTAAATAAAAAAACAGACTGCAGCTGCCCATATTTAGATCCTAGTATCTGTTACAAGAAAAGAATTCCCGCTATGAGAGAAAAAAAACAGGAAATCGTTGTGGATGACATACAAAAGCTATTTTTACTTTATCGAAAAACAAAGGATATAATTTAATTACATATTTAATTAATATTTTAAATTAAATAATTAAAAATAAAACCTATACTTTATGCATACCACTAACCATAAACTTACGGTTTAAACCTTGACTAAGTAAAGTTATTCTAGCTGCCTTTACCCTCAAGAGTATCGATGTGTGGAACTATTAGTTTGCACTGACGAAACACTAGACAAGTAAAAAACATATTTGCCTTACGTCATATTCTCTTTGAAAAAAGAAAACAGAGTAATTTTACAGTAACATTTAACGCTTAGCAGAAGACTTATGATGGCTTTTGTTTAATAATATTGTGATTTTCTCACTAGTAACAAAAACACTTCCTTTTAATGAACACTCGAACAAATAAGATAGCTAATCAACAACTAAACAATTTCGCACGAGTAAACAATTAAGATTTCCACGTATTAGTCGGAAATGATGGAACAATACAATATTTCACTTGTTGCCATCTAATAAACTTTGTTATTAGGCTTATTTATTTGGCAAACAATCAAATGGCAAACAACTTGTTATTGCAGTAAAAACATTTGCTATATGTTGTCGTTTTATATATGTTTACTTTTAATTTTACCGTTGCAGCTTGGTATCCGAGGAAAACTAACGAGATATTTAACTTTCCGCGCAAGAACGGTTCGGCATATTTTAACGTCCTTAGCAAACTGATGGAGGAAAACTACAAACCTATCAGTGCTGTTAAAAATAAAGATTCACATAAGAAAAATCGAGATGGAAATAACGTCTGCTGCTCATCTCCTATCATAATGCCTTCATTTATGACAAATAATATGTTCGATAGAATAATAAAGAAAATACTGGCACGTAGACGCAATTACTTTTTGTTGTTTTATTTGATTTTTTTTATAATTCTTACATTATTACATACATTTATTTTAAATATGTCCGAACAAGACAAGATTTAAGAATATGTATACGATGTTAAAAGATGAATATTTAAATACATCCAATGTAATATAGTTGGGGAGATCGTGATCCAACGTTAGTTTATTAATTTTAAAGGGAAATTGAAAATATCCAAGTCTATTATAAAACGATATAAAATATGTCAATAGTATTTTATTTCATAACGCAATATACGAAATCGAAACAAACTTAAAGTTTTGCAATAATGCACTTTGTAAGCGAATAAATATAAACGTTAGTTTTCTTTCATAGACATTGCTTAAGTTCCTATGTACATTAAACATATGTTTCAAATCTGATATACAGGTAACTTTAAAAATCTAACAAATGTATGCGAATTATATTTATAAAATACCAAAAAAAAAATTAATTTTAAGTAAGTTTAAATTGCAATTTTTACTAATTTTACTGACTGTTCAGGAGACAATAAAAAATTACAATGACGACAAACTGTATTTCAGAATATAACACAATTTTCTGCCGCATTCATTCTCTCTCACACACAGCGTAATGCAGTCGACAATTCTCTTTATTGCTTTTGTACTATTAAATTACTCTTTGTCCCATGAGGAAAGCAACGATGTAAATTTAAGTCAACAAGTAAAAAAAGGTAACTATATTTCATTATTATTTGAAAGTATGTTTTATGGGATATAGTAGATTGTATATAGATTTAGTTTCGATTGTTTTAAATTCTTTCAGCGTGAACTAATACTTGATATTTTTAGATTCCTTGTACAAACTTTTGAAATTCACCTGATGTAATTTTAAAAAAGTCTCACAAATTCAAAGCAGTAATATTTTAACTACAGTCGAACCTGGATAAGCGAGAAACCCCTACACGCGAGAGTTGTCCGGACCCGACAGGCGGCCTCCATAAGCGAGAAACTCGGGTTAGAGAGAAACCTCTACTATTAGCGAGAAATATATCGCGGTGCCTTGGACTCTCGCTTATCCAGGTTTGACTGTCTAGAAATGGTCATCGCTCGTGTGCGTTCATTTATAAGTTTTCTTTCATAGTATTCTTAATATTTAACGCTTGTTTCAGTCGATCAGCTCCGACGATCGCCGATCATAATTCAACCGGTTATAATAAAAGTATATCGATACCCGGAATCAAGACGTGTTATGACTTCTCCACTTATGTATTAAAATACTTTCTCAAACAAATTCAATTTAGATGTAGATAACTCTATATGTTTTAAGGTTATTAATTTTTATCATGTTAACATTTATTTCTACGAATCTTCTTCTATCATTAACTATCAAAGGTTGATAACATTGTATTTATTTCAATACTAGCTGTCGACCGCGACTCCTTCTGCGCGGAAAAAAACGTAATAAGTAGCCTATGTGTTCTTCCAGACTATGTTCTACATCTGTGCCAAATTACATCAAGATCCGTTATGCAGTTCCGGAGATACCTTCAAACAAACATCCATCCATCCATTATATTTATATTATATGATATTTTTTAATTATTGTGTTCATGACGCTTCCACATTTGTCATATTTGTGATGTTATTTTATAGATAACCTTTTTGTTTTCATTACTTCAACATTTCTCGGCTTAATATAGAATATTCAAAATTTTATACATTAATAAAATATACGTCCTTTCAGTTGATGGATCGCGATTATCATAGCTAACGAGTCTTCAACGTACCAAAAAAAAAAAGCTTTAACATTATCTCGCAAATTACATCAGCCTATCGTCGTTGATATGACAGATAACAAGATTTAAGAAGCATTTGTTTCATTATAAAGGACCCATAAGATCCGAAAACAATGAGTATATTTAGTAAGTAATGCGCTCTTATTTTGTTAAATGTACTTAAAATTTCAATAGACGTTGCGACAAACAATCATTAAAGATTTGTTACGAATTACAAATCGCACAGCTGGTCGGTGATACTGCCCAGGTTGTGGAAATAGTGTACTCTGAAACAATGCAAGTGGCAGGTGTGGAAGTAGTGAAACCAAAATAAGTATTTTCAACAATTCCTAAGGACGCTGCGTCATAATGGTGAGCATTATGTATTGTTTACGTCTTGGCAATTTATATATAGAAATTGTAGTATGCTTAGCTTACTTCTTTATTAATGGACTTAATATTTAACAAGCTAGTTATCACATCAAATCGAAGTAACGGAAGCCGGCAAAATTATTGTAGTCTTTATTAAATTATTATTTATTATTGAGGTAACTCAACCAATATAGATAAATGAATAAATGATGATAAATGATGATGTTAGTAATTCATATGAATTACTCAATCTCTATATTGATTGTTCATATTATCTTAAACCCTGCAATTCTATGTTAATTATGTGTAAACCTGTCGACCTCAGTGATGTGATTGAAGATTCGAACAAATTTTAATAGTATTATCGTTATATTTATTAACAAACGAATAGTAGCCAGTGTTGGTTTTCTATGCATTATTTCTTACTAAGAAGTAGTCTTACAAGAATCAAAAACATTTTCTTGCTAAGTACGAGACGTAACAATAAAGTGATACTTTACAACTTAGAGACTTTATTCATTGTGTTGTATTTAACTAAAGACCACGGGTACGTAAACTAAAAGCAGGTGTTTTAAACTACATAAACAATAGAATTATTTTCAATGTTTTACTCGACATCTTCTAAAAGTACATTTTCTAGAAAATATTGCACAAGTATTTCAATACCTCGCGAGTCCTTGAGTTACTATCGAGATACAGTCGACTTTGTTTACGCTATACTATTTATTACAGGAAAATTTTCATGTCTCAACCGCTAACTATAACGTTATTTATTCAAATTAAAAAAAAAAAACACTTTAGATTATCTTCACTATACGTCTGACTATTTTAATTTGGAATACGCTTTGGTTACAACATGTACCAACCTTTGTAGTGTCAATGTTTACGAGACACTCAAACGAATGTCGCTTTTAAGGTGTGACACCGCGAACGTAAGCGACTGTACATGCCAACCATAAAGTTGGTTCGCTGACTTATATCCGTAGTTTTCTCAGCATTTTTAACTAACAATAAAAACTAAAATGCTTACTATTTTAATCGTTTACCATTGTTTTCAAAGGATGCCAATTATTATTAAATTAAGAAAATGCAACTACTTATTATTTCAATCTTGCTTTAGTTTCACACCTGAAGCGTTGCAACCCTGATCTTTATGCGTCATATTATTACTTTAGCCACTGGCATGGTACCAGCGCCAGACAGTTGTCCAAGACCCAGAGGCATCATGATGACTCAACTGTATATTTTTTAATACTCTCGCTTATGTGTTTTTTTATTGCGATTGAATTGATCCGTAAATTTATTTTATCATTTTTTTGGTTCCATTTAGCGAAACAGTATTTGTGAAATTCTCCATAGACTGTTTTGCCATACTTATTCAAGAATTATTTGGAATTATTAATTTGCACATTGCAACCATACGCTTTAAGGTCAATTCACTCACATAAATTTATTAAAACCAATAATTCATCATCATCATCCGCAAGAGTTCGTCCACTGCTGAACGTAGGCCTCCCCATCGATTTCCATAATTCATCAAGCACGAAAATTGAAGTACTCCATTAAGACATTACCCGAATGATAAATTTATTCGACACGATATATAACTACGTGTTAATTTTTATCCAACTTGTTAGTTGATGCACTCTTGTTTCTCTTTGTGTGCACACTAGCTGTCGCCCGATACTGCGTCTGCGTGAAAGAAGAAACTTAATAAGTAGCCTATGTGTTCTTTCAGACTATTTTCTACATTTATGCCAAATTTTATCAAAATCCGTTGAACCGATACGGAGAAACCTTCAAACATTTATCCATCTAAACATTCGCATTTATAATATTATTAAGATTAACACATATAGTTCTGTGCATTTGGGTAATTTATGCTCTTTAGTTTAAATTAAATTACTGTTAGTATTTTTTTCTTGTGATATATTGTTTTACTATGTAATGGGATCCAATGTGGAAGTATTTTAATTATTTTTCTGCATTATTATATGTTTAATCTTTAAGATAAACTGCAACTACCTATTCTGAGATCCGTAAGTTTCTATGACATATACTTAAATACTCATTCGCTTTCATAACGCATTATTCATTCTAATAAAATTCTTGAGTGACAACCACAACATTATCTGAATCATTTATACTAATCCTATTTTCCTTGAATGCTTTTAGAACTGCGACTAGTCTAATATTGAGTCAACAAAGCTTGTCTGACAGACTGCCATTTAATTAATTACAACGCCATCTCATCTGGCTGCTTCTATTATCAATTTGAAGGCATCATTGTACCCGATATTATATATGATGTTGATATATTAATCATCAGTTATCACCACTGTCGATATACTTTTTTCAAATAATACGATATAACGCTTGTATAAATTTAACAAGATTTTTGTTATCCTATATTATAGTCCTTATTATTTAACTTCAAAAAAATATATTTGAATTGATTCATTGCGCTTACGTTACCACAGTTCGAAAATTTTTGTTGAAACATCAATTGCCTGTTTTTCTAATTAATCTTTCATCATCATCGGAATTCTCAATTTTAATGTGATTTTCGCCGTTACATAATCTTTCTTGGAGATATCAAAATAATAAAAAAAAAACAAAAAGGCAGTGGGATGGGCCACTCTGCATGAAGACCCGAAACCAATTGTTAGAGTCTTCAGAAAACGAAGCGGAGTAGTCTCGTCTCTTGGCCAGTTGTGAACCGGAGTCATGATACTGGTTAAATGTCATTCCATCGTTAAGCGTATGTAGGTACCCTTTTAGAGAGGAGTACATTTAGTTTGGCGGTGAGCTTACGGCTAGGGGTCCGGATGGGACGGATCCGGGTCCGGGTTGTGGGGTAGACGTGGATCATCTAGATCGTCACGGTTTAGCATGTCGTCGCAGTGCAGGACGCATTCCGCATCATGCCTCCTTAAATGACGTCTAACGTCGCGCCCTTGCCTCACCCGGGATGCCAGCAGTGCTCGAACCTAATGGCATCGCGCGGGACGATGGCAAGAGGCCCGATGGTATGACGCTCATGCCCTGGAAAAACGGACGGTCACTCGTGTGGAACACTGTTGCCCCATCCCACGTGAGAGCGACCGCTCGCAAAGCCGGCGCAGCTGCGGCGACAGCCGAAACCAATAAAAGGGGTAAATATGAGGCCTTGGGAGAGTCGTATATTTTTGTGCCTTTTGCCGTGGAGACCTTGGGGCCCTGGAGTGCGGAAACCCGTCAGCTGTTCAAGGAGATTTTCGGACGCCTCATCGACGTCTCAGGGGATCCAAGGATTGGCGCGCATTTCGGACTGAGGTTGAGCTTGGCCATTCAACGGGGAAATACCGCTAGCCTCTTGGGAACCTTACCCTGCGAGCACAGCAATTTGCGGTCGATTTTTTTCATTTCATTATCTAGTTTTATTTTTAGTTTGGTATAAGTATATAGTTTACTAGCTGTCGCCCGCGACTCCGTCCGCGCGCAGTTAAAAAAAAAAAGAAAAATAGATGTTGGCCGATTCTCAGACCTACTGAATATGCTTACAAAATTTTATGAGAATCGGTCAAGCCATTTCGGAGGAGTACGGTGACGAAAACTGTGACACGAGAATTTTATATATTAGATTTAGTAGTTTATAACATATTGTGCATAGTGTATCGTCGTATGTAACTATCGTCTAAAAATCGTAATTTAAGGGATTTACCTGTATCATTTTTTTGGCATAAGAAATGACAGTCGTAACACCAGACGCTTCACATCATAAACGTTTATGTCTGTCACCAATATTATTAACATTTTGAGTCAACAGTACAATATTAAATATTAGCACATTGTTCCGCCGCTTGGACGCCAAATATATTCAGACATGTCTTAGGGCTGCGCCACTTCATATTTTAGACATAGTAATTTACTATCGAGTTTATTTTTATAATGATACCAAATCCGATAAGATTGATACAGATCAATGCAGTTCATTTTAGTCACTTAAATTCGATTTATGACTTGAATAGCTATTTAATTTCTTTTTACAGATATCAATGAAACTTATTAAGATGTTACTATTGATGAAGGCGGTAATATATATTCAAGCGTCTATAGTCGGTGTAACATATATGGACGATTTTGATTTCGAAGAACGTTACAGGAACGTAAATGAATGCAACCCCATATACTGGCACCCCTTACATTTACCAAAAGATTGCATTGATATGTACGAAAAACTTATTCGTTCGAATTTAGGTTCAATGGGACCTCTTCAAGTATTTAAAGATAGACTGTTCGATGAAATGGAAGACGATTCTGAAGAGAGTTATGAGTATCATCATTTCACACCAGAATATTTATTGCCTCCGGTAATTTCGGGTGGAAAAGAAGTGATTTACGAAAAAAGGCAGCCGTTATCTCCTGTGAAAAAGATGATAGAAATGATGCGAAGTGACGCAATGACTATACCAACGGCACCAGAGATAGGCATAGCACCACAATACGGTCCTATTGCAGTATATCATCAGCCGGTATCTAAAAAAAGTGAAAAGGCAATAAAGGAAATAGCGGAGGCATACCAGAAAGCAATGATGCCACATAAAATAAAGAAACACAAAAAAGGTAATGATCATAGTAATTATTTTATTACTTAATAAATGTTAGAAATTACTTATTTAAATGTTTTATTTGTGTTAAAATCCTTGTATAATTTAGTTTATATTTGGAAATGTACCAACAAATTTATTTAAACAAGTCACGCTAAATAAATTCTTGTCAATATCTCCATTATTAAACATTAATTAATATTTGTTTTATGTTAGAATTTTGTTTATTAATTAAGGTAACAAGCAAAATCTATCTAAGGTTGAGAATCTAATAACCATAAATCTTGCAAATCAATAGCAATTATAGAATTTTAGTATTTGTCAATTCAATTGTGAAAATTTTTATTTTACCTTTTGGTAAAAAGATTTTTGCATTGTTCTTGGAATCAATGTATTAGCAATTAACCATTTTCAAAGCTAACTTCTGTTGAGTCAGACGTGTTATTACTTATTGCAGTGAAATGAAGTTATTACTCAAGGTATGTATGTATCCAACTATTAACGATCACTTAATATTTCCTAACTTATTGTACGTAGCTCTATAATTCAGTGAGTTTTAATAAATTGTGTGTATGTTATTTATATAGTTTTGTAACCATTATTCGATGCTTATTAAAATATATTTTTTAATAAAAATGATAATTTAATTATTGAGAAAGCTAAAGTGTTTTACGATTTCTGCTGTTTGCCCATTTAATAAGACTACTGTATAATTTTATTTTTCAGGCAACAATTACTCTTCTAGTAATAAACTTAGTAAAATGTTCTATAGACGGACTATCATACTTGGCCATACATAAGTCAAAAAAATACAATATAATTCCAAAAAGCGAGGATCCATGTAATCCTTTATATTGGTATCCGAGACGTATTCCAGATTATTGTTATTTCAAGACCGGGCCGAAAACGGAAAAGCCGATAATTGGACCTATACCAATGCCGATTCCTGTACCAGTATTTCCAAAACCGATAGGTCCAGTACCTCTTTTACCTCCACCGCCTCCACCTCTAGTCCCAGCACCTTTACCAGTTGGTGTATCATTTGCTCCAAACCCTATGATACCAGTAAGTTCTAGAGTAGCTTATCCATTCCTTCCAGATAACACATATGCATATTACGGGAACCAACAAGTGGGAATGGTACCAGGAATCAGAGGAATCGTAACACGCGATGGGGGAATCAACATTTTACCATTTTCCGACGCGTACTCTGATATGCTAGAGAAACACAAACAGAAAATGATACGAAGAAAACTTCAGAGAGTTCTAGACGACTACGAAGATTATCCCAAGAAATATTACAGGCTACGAAAGAGGCTAAGAAACGCGTACATTGAATGAGCTACGAAAAAAAAAGATCTTTAATAAAAAAAACTACATCATTTGAACTACACTTTTGAAAAAAAAATATAACTAAGAATATGAAAAATATCATGTTATTAACATTTATTATAATCTTGTATAAATACAGAAACCTTATTTTTTTATTTCAAACCACATAACACGCATTTACAAAATAAAAATAATTGTGTGGTTTTGTCAATCGTTGCAGCAACTTTTAATAATAAATGGATCCCTTATTTACTGTTGCCGTTATATAAGTAAGGTTTTTAACATTATGTTTTAAATGTAAGGTGTATTTTTTTGAATAGAATTTAGTTAAATTAATAATTAAATAAATATTATTTAATTAATTCAGCATTTGTCGGTATAATTAAATTACACGTTGCTTAATTATTATTAGGCTCATACTTTAATGATAAGTCTTTATTTTAATTTATTTACTAAGGGAATAATGAGAATCTGTAGGTCTTCATATTTGAAATTAAAACTAAAATTCTTAAATAAAAAATAAATAAAAAAAAAATTATTCCCCACGACTACTTTGTGTTGCAAGGGTTTACGCCGCCCGGAGCGACAACTACTGTGTCGGTTTTCTGATATCGTATTAGTTTGATGTTAAGAAAATATGTGAAATGTAACCATGTGATTTTATTAGAAAATACAATATCACACTTCAGTATTGTGGTGTCAAAAATTCGCTCTCTTTTGTATAAACTCTATACAGTAAATTTTAATAACAAACCTTTGAACACACGTCCACTACAATCCCAATAATTTCCATTACCTTTGAGTGACGCGGCGTATCATGATATTGGAATAAAATTACCATTAATATGTTCGCATTGCAGATTAAAGATAATCTTTTAAACAGAGTAAATTACATTTTATAAATTTTAAATTACATGCATTTCATTGGAAAGAAATTTGTAAAATCTGAATTACTTGCAACACATCAAGTTTTATTTAGTAATTTCCGAGTTTATTCTAGATTATACAATTGTGACGCGAGATTTTTAAATCTATCTATATATAAAAGAAAGTCGTGTTAGTTACACTATTTATAAATCAATAACAGCTGAACCGATTTGACTGAAAATTCCTGGGTATGTAGTTGTTGAGAACCAGGATACGGATATAGGATACTTTTTATACCGTTTCCTTTTTTTAAAATCCCGCAGGAACGAAGTCGCGGGTAAAATCTAGTGAGTTATATATCAAAGTGATAATAAGGTGAAAGGAATAAAAGAAAAATAATATATTAATAACGGCACAAATGACTTTGGCGTTGCAGAAAAGCTATGCAACGGAACCGTAGATTCGTTACTGCATTCAGTCAGAGGAGTATTAGATTACTCTCGCCTAGTAACTTCGTCGACTGTGCACTTTAAATCGAATGCGACATATTAGCGGCCCTTGAAATTAAATAAAATTTTATCCAAACTTTAGTTTTGTTAAAGTGCACCTTTTTAAAATAGTTAAATAGTTGCACTGCCAACGTATACATGCATTGAAAAGCAATCTAAAATTATTCTTGTATATTAAATTAAAAATTAAAAAAAAATTAAAAATTATTCTTATCTAATATAAAACATTTGCATTTATTTAATAAGTATTGACTATTGATTTAACATTCTCTGGACAAAAAATAGTGGAAGAAAATAATTTGTTCCAGATTTAATCCTCACGCTGACGAGACTGCTTTGGTACCGACCATAGAGTCGACAAGAACTAGTGACGCACTAGCTAGTGCTCGTTAAAGTCACTACTAACGAAAATATATTTAATTAAGGGTATAGAATATTTACTCATCTAACTTATTAAAACAAGTCAAGTGCAAGGGAAAATCTTGCACAAAGTAATTATCCGTACAACAGTTACAGAGTTGAGATTGGTATTAACTTGTCCAACTTACTTAGTAAGATGTTTGCGGATTTCTTGCATATTTAGTTAATTATGCTGAATATAGCAATAAATTTTTAACAAGTCTATTTTAAAATGATCTTAAAATAATCGATGTTTTTAACTTCAATTCTACATCGCAAATGTAATTTATCTTTCATGTTGCAATTGGAATAAATCATTGAATCGTCAAATTAACAAGTAATGCAATAATTTGTCCTTTTGATCAATGCTTAATCCAGCAACGATAATTACGTATTTTAAATGTCTCACTACAGTTTGTCGACTGTGTTTTGGTTATGAGTCATCTATAAAAATATTTTAAGCCTGTATAAACAAAAAAATTGGGTAATAGTAATTTTGGTAAAGAAGAAAGCATAAAGTTGTTTGTTTATTATTAAAATTGACATACTTACGATAACATTTTACTCGTACCAATACTGACCTTTTTCCGAAAATATAGTTTTTGTAGTAAAAGGTTACTATTTAATTTCTTTCTTACTTTTAATTTGTAATAATTGCCTAAGTGTCGAGAATATTTACACAAATTGTAATTGCAATGAATAGTAATTAACCAAGATGACAAACTAACGCAATTTGTTTTCTTAATTGACTAAACATCAGAAGCAGGAGAGATCCGAGGAATCCTACAACACTTCCGTGACGTGAAAGAAATGTATGGTTATATAATACATCAACGTCAGCTTTAACAGCGCGGCTAAAACAAATAGTTCTTTTGTATTGCAACTTCTGAAAGACTACGTCTGTTTTGAAAATAGTTGTATATACGTTCCGTTTGGAGAATATTTGCTTTATTACTCGCTTAACTAATTTTCTAAACATTTAAACTATCGTTGAACATTATTATCGTAAACATGTTTTATTTTACTTCCATTTTTTTAATTAACAGTACATCTGCATAAACTGAAATAAAGCTTTCGTAAGAAAGGTGCCTATTAATTTTAACTAATCAAATACTAGTAACATTAATTCCACGGCTTAGATTAAAACACAAAGAAGTATTTAAAATTACAAAAACTTTTCCATCAGCATGTGTTTAAAACAGATCCAACCAATTGAATTCAATCGAACTTTTCCAATCAAGCCTGTCACTTCGTACTCGACATGCAGTGACATTTCATATAATCTGTTCGCTCATATTTCAACCGCAATTATACCCTTTTAATGCAATTTCGGTCTCGTCCACGCCCTTCGTTGATTTTACGTAAACAATGAACGACAGAAACAAACAGGCGACATCAGTCCCAATCAACAAAATCAACTTAAACAAGGGCGTAACCATAAAAAACTTAGACAGTATTTTTTATCAAAAGGTGGCAAACGAGCAAACGGCCACCTGGATTCGCCGAAATAGCGAGGCAACCGTTGCCTATAGACATCCCTAAATACAAATGCATTGCCTACCTATAATCAACGGAGAAGGGGGCGCAGTGAAAGAGGATATTTCCTCTTCCTATGCATCTCCTCTTCCCCCAAATCCACTTCCCATCCTTACCTAATAAGAAAAGGGTGGGAAGGGAAAGAGGACTAAAATTAGGACTCCGGCACCACACTCATCACACAAAACGAATTGCTTCCACTTGACGTCTGTCTTCTGTTTGTTCCTGGTATTTCACCGCTCTACCCGGCCCATTCGTGCACCCAACAAATATTGTCTTTGTGGGATCTACCACTGTTAATTTTTCAATTATGTTTTAGCTTAACATAATATGTTAACCCTTTTATCGTATGCTGATATCAATTGATTACTAGAAGTCATGATTATATTCGTACCAAGACATCCGAAATGCAATCTTGACAAATACATAAATGAGATGATTCAACAAGTTAAAACCAATATTATTCCAACCAACCAAATGTTAGGTTGTACTAACAAGCAAATATGAAGATTTAAAAGCGACTGACTGCAACACGGTAAGAACAAACATACTTCATACTAATATTATAAATGTAATGGTTGTAGAACATAGACTGAAAGAACACATAGGTTACTCATTTAGTTTGTTTTTGGTTCCGTGCGGACTTAGTCGCGAGCGACAGCTAGTTATTATTAAATACCGGAAGCTAAACGCGCAAATACGGGAAGCCGAGAATTCTCTGAAATTGATTTAGAATATATGATTTTGTATATCATTTGCAAACCTCCTCGTAAGAATTAATTCAACGTACTTTTTTGACTGCAGAAAATAAATATTAAACTTTAATATTAAGCTTACTGTAAATTATTTTATCATTTTGTTACGAAATTTAAGTAGAAACTAGATTATTTATCACTAACTTTTGCTCGTGAATTCCTCCACACGAGATCAAAAAATAAGTAGCCTATTTGTTCTTCCAGATTATGTTATTTATCTTTACCTTATTTAATCGAAATCCATTTAGTTTTTCTGGAGATGTCTTCTAAAATACATCAAAACATTCGAATTTATAATATTAGTACGATTTGTCCGATCCATACTCGGAATTCATTGTAATCAGAGGTTACAACCATAATCTCAATAAGCCTTTTTACATAGAAACAACCCTCAGTAGCGTATAATTTAATGAGCGAAATCATATATGAAATTAATACCCTCATTAGTGGACAAATCCCTCATTACGCGAAAATAGATCAATTTACATACCCTATTTGTAACTAGACTATAGAAAATCGCATTTGATGATTACAATTTAATCTTAGTACTCCCGATAAATTTTTACTCTGCTTACGATAAGACTTCGCACGTCTTTTGGTGTCTTTTTAATTAAATAATAATAAGTCTCATAGTTACGTTAAGTGATCTAAAACAATGTAACACTTCAACAAATGTTTTTTTTTCTACTTATAATTTAATTTGACAAAAAAAAACCGGCCAAAAATTCTAATTAAATCAATGAATTTAAGAGATATCCTATTAAGTTGCCGACATTCAATGTATTTGACTAAAAGCTGCCATTAGACATTTTAACAGCAGAATATCGGTTCAGTTAATAGTACCAAAACGTATAAGTGATATTAGAACGTACAATTAAATTGAAGTTACCGAGCTCGTAAAGGAGATCGTAAGCAAACGAACACGAGAAACTAGGATACGCACACACTGCAGTGGTATTTACCGTATGTCGCACTGAAAAGGTAAATGCAGCAAAGTTGCTTACCTAATTGCTATATATAATACCACCATACACGGACCACTTCAAGCTTTTAGTAGCTAAAGCTGAAAACAATTGACAGCATTTTAGTAGTGATTGCAAATTGCGGTCCGTATGTATCAAGGATCAATTATGTACGGTAACTGCAGATCGCCTGATGCCCGATCACTTGAAGCTGATGGAACCGACTACTTAATATTCGTATATGGCGACCCTTAGGCAGGATACGACGTACGAGATACTACGTCAATTATTAACAAGGTGTTTGAAATGACATGGTGTTTACATAAGATACAAGCTAACCGTTCGAAACTTAGTAATGAAACTGTAGTACGTTTATTGAAACGTACATTTTTAACCATCATGTTTAAATACCTATATCATAACTAAATATCTAAACATATTATATTAAATATTGTAGCTATTAAATATTTATTTCACAGAGAGTATGTAGCGTATTTCTGTGAAAACGCTGCCGTTATTACCATTTGCGAAAAAGAAAAGCTATATTATATTTTTTTCTAATTAACATTTTGATACATACGGTACATAACTGTAACCTAAACACCATACAGATGGGTATAACATGATTCGACATTCATTCAAACTTTCGCATTTATACCATTAGGCAGATTAATTCTTCGAAATTTACTGGCACAAATCCATTTGACTTTTCAGCGTTTCTTAAATTTGTACACCTACATTCCTGACAACAAACTATTTTCTAAATCTTAATGTTGCCAAAAAAGTAATCAGTAACACCTGCTTCATTAAACAACATTAGTCATTACTAATATGGCTTCCTGAAAAATCCATTATAATATTATCGAATGGCTAATAATAATTAAAGTTTCCTTGAAATTAACTAATTAGTTCCTAACTCTTAGTTTACAAATGACAAGCTAGAAATGCAAATACGTGAGCGAAGTGACACACACTTGCAACTATTTACTTTCCAGAGATAAACGGCACGAACGAAACGGAACTAATCTGTCAAACATCAAACACAGATGGCACGATTGCATCTATTACGAGTACAATGTTTTAATTAAAACTGCCTTAAGTCTTCTCTTTTTACGTGGTGAAATGACTACGCATTTCCGACTCTATGGGGCGAAGAGTCGGATTATGTCGGACTTACACCGACTAAAACCCCACGGTGGTCGCCACCGGCGCTAACAAGAGGCGGGAGGACAACCGTCACCCCTTAATCGCTTAGCTAGTCCTTTCGATCTAGCTTCTTCTTCATTATTGCCTTCTCAGGGCTGTTTGAGCGTTAAGGACCCCACCCTGAACATTCGCAACCCAAAATAACTCCATAAAAGGGATGATCATTAGCAGTTGCCTCAGGGCTTGACGCTCCAATTACCACGCTGGACATACCGCAAGTGTGTGCGCAGCGAAATCTCGCTCCTCTACAACACAATGGAAACATCTTGCCGTTTCCTCGCGTCCGATTTTATGAAGGTAATCTCCAAAACAACCTTGCCCGGTGATTATCTGCGTAAGACGGAAGGTGAGGCTTCCATGTAGTCGCTGTATCCAGGCATCGAAGACCGGCAGCACTGCTTCGACGACGCGTTTGTGCGCAGTTCGCTCATCGGAAAGTCTTGTAACCTCCACAGCTTGGCACCTCTACAGTACGGCTTCTGAATGTATGAAAAATGTAAAAATATCTGGTACAAACTCTCAGTCAGATCATTTTAATTAAATTTAATTTAATTCATCATTCGCTTAAGTAATGCAATAAAGCGAATCTTCAAAGAAGTCAATGTTACAGGAGTAAGATTGAAAAGCTATGTTTTGTAATCAAAGGTATCTCGGAAAACATCTTGAATTGTATCCTTGCAATGGCGTGAAAAACAATTGCCGCTTTTAAAATAAGAGCTTTTCAAATGAAAACTACTTAATATTTCAAGGTGTTGAATTTATCTTTATCTCTCACAATATCTGTTTTTACTTGTTACCTTAGCGTTATTATTATACAAAGTGTTGCTGTTTAACACGAAGAAACAATTGCGAAAAGATATTAAAAAAACGACTTATGTGAGAAACATTAAACGTCTGCAGCTATCATTATAAATTCTTTCTTGTAGCAAAGTAATGGTATTGCTATTATACCAAGACTATTTGTTAAAATTTGTCCACGATGAGGCATTTTAGATTATCGTCATGGTGAGTTGCCGCTGCCCAGTTATCCTTCATCGAAAATATTGAGGTAACAAAATGTATGTATTAATACATGGAACTATTGTTATACATCTTTGACTTTAGTAACTCGCGGCTAGGCGAGCCATTTTTTATTCAAAAAAACTAATTCAATACTACATAATAGGCCGAATCCTCCGTCGAACAAAGTGCAGCAAGATCGTATATAACTATTTGTATTTTTACGATATTTATCGTGGGTTTCTGACACTAAAATCTCAGTTTAAAACATATTGTTATCTCTGTTTTGTCAAATATTATGACAGGGATAACGATATGTTTTATATAGAGATTTTGATCTCAAAAACCCGCGATAAATCAGCGCTTTGATATATTATACTTTCATTTATTTCTTTCATAAACAGTGCAGTATAAAGCCATGTAAAGGACATTTTATATGTCATTTGCTACTTTGTTTGATACGAGCTTTGATAGGGAAATTAACATGAAGTTTCCCGGATGCAATATCCTTTCCCGGAAGTCAACGCGCACACTGCGAGCTTCCCGCTTACATCGATCCAGTACTTAATTGATGCTAAATTTATTTTCACTGTACAAAGAACGTTATACTTCGACATTAAAATATGAAATTAAATTATCTTGTCTTAAACTTAATATATCGTTTAATTGTATAAGCAATTTTCTAACATTCATATACGCTTTTTGAATGTGTTTTTGTACGGATCTCAGATAATGTTAAAACCTCGTTTTAGTCTTTTTTTCCACGAATCGTATATTAACAACAAATAACTACAGAAACCGACACGACAACAGTGACTACAATTTACTAAGATTTTAAAGATTAGATTTAATTCAGTGTCATAAATGTCAAAGTAATTTTTAAAAATCATTTTTTTACATTTCTTATATTTTATACTCTCCTCGATATCGCACGTTCTCAGAACACCCAACAAAAATTTCATTACAACTTGTTCAATAATGTAACAATACACTAAGGACAATCATTCACTCTTTCTTATATACAAAATGATTCGAAAAAACAATATTAAAAGTGTATGAGCTACCAAATATAGGATAATCATTCAAAGTAATCTTCTTTAATAAAATGCTTCCTGTAACGAGTGAAGAAGTTCCATTCGTGATACAGCTAAATTGAAACTTGCTCCGGCTTTGAATAGAAAAATTGCCTTGTAATAAGAAAAGAGAATAATAACTTTATAACATTTAAAAAGTAATAGAGATATTCTCGACTGTTGTTCTTAAAGAATATCAATAGAGATAGTAAATAATATGTTGTAATTAAAAATCGTGTGGACTTGCGACTATAATATATTTACTAGCTGTCGCCCGCGACTCCGTCCGGGCCGTCTTGAGAATCGGTCAAGCCGTTTCGGAGGAGTACGGTGACGAAAACTGTGACACGAGAATTTTATATATATTTATATATAAGTATAAATCATTAAAACAAACAATACTAATTGAAACTTTATTTCTAACATTACAAGACGTATTTTAAGTGATATTTTTAATATTATTTAGTAAATAACTTTAATAAAAATAAAACTTATATTAATAATCATATGATACAGTCTACACGTATTGGACGGAATGACCTGAGAAATTCATATATATACAGATACCTTAACTTTATCATCTAGTCTATTCTATATTAGAAAATATCTAAGTGCGAATATAATTATAATTAAGTACAATTTTTCGCAGGATTTATTTGTTATAAAACGCAACATTTACAAAACAATGAATAAAAATGACATGCACAAACACATAAATGTATCGAAATTTTGCACAATTCTCATATCTAACAACATTTTTCTCCTATTAAGTTTACGGTATCTTCTGTCTTTCAACAACAAAGAACCTTTTTCATATAATCTGTTCCAATCAGAAACGAGACGAGACAGCTCTTTGACTTATTACAGATTTTCTTTGTGCATATTAAGTACTATATGCATCTTTTATTGACATTAACTATTTTATTGTATTCCATGTTTTTCACAGCCTGATTTAATTTTTTATGAAGAAAGATCTCCTTTGAAGCAATAAAGTAAATGTTTAAAAAAAAGTAATAATTAAATGCGTGGCCTTAACAGGACCTGGCTCTTAAAAATTAAAGCAAATTTAGTAGCAAGAAGGACACGTACATAAAAATATTTAAAAAAAAAAAATAGAGATAATAATGTGTTTTCAGACAAATATTTCGGTAATGCAAACTGGAAACGACTATTAAATTTGTTAAAATTTCACTTCTGGATAATTAAGCAAAAAAAGTGGTAAATTTTACTTATTTAGATTAATGTTTGTGTGCATCTTATTAACATACTTTAAATTGTAATATTTTATGAAGTAATTAGTTACTACTTAAATAATAAAACTTATAATGAAGATTAAAGTTTAAACTAACCTTTTAGGTCAGATGATCTAACGACTAATGGAATGTAATGTACGGTTGTAATAAAATGTTCATTTAAAATAAAGCCTATCTAATAATAAATCAATAATTATAAATATAGATTAAAAGAAATATAGATTATAATCATAAAAATAACCTAATTATAATTAATAATTTAAAAACCTTTTGAAGTATGAAATAATATATTAAAAAAAAAATAACTCCAGTGTAATCTCTTCGATGGGCGGATCCGAGTTCCATTAATTACTGGTCTATTAATTTTACAAAAGTAACGTTTTTTTTTTTCTTTTTCATTGATTAAAATGCGTCCGCATTTGTGGGCAAAAGCTTAAAAGGATTTACATAGAACATTTCATTCCAAATACTAATTTAAGCGCTATGTCCACTGCATACACAGAAATGTAATTCCTGTCAATCTAGTACGCACATTTATAAAATGAGTTGTAACATTTGACTATAGAGAAACGGACTAGGAAAAAAACCGCCATGTCACAATTGTCAGTGATGCTGATATTCACATAAAATTTTAAATACTTTATGAACCAATACTGACACAAAAGTTTTCACGCTATAACAAAACGAGCACACAAGCTACCAAGTTTAGAACTAATTAATCGTTTATATTTGCAGAGGAGAATGAGCGCGCTTAACCGATCCTGTCTCTTAAAAGTCAAAGTTTGAAACAGTTCAATCTTTTTAAATGATTGATCAGTATCCGCCATCTTGCCGCAAAACATTTTTGTTTCAATAATAACGAATTATTCACGCTCAGTCTATGACATTCTGTTAATTTAATCAACTCTTTGTGAAAAGAGCAAAACATAAAAAAAGAAACATTCACTAAGAGATTCAACTTGACATAGAAGAATGTATACAAAATTTGTTAAGACAAGACAAGATCAAGACATAAACAATACAAACATCAAAGAATAACAAAAACAACTATGACAAACACAATTACCAATAATGAAGTACACACATACATGCAACAATACACAACAAATAATGCTTTCTTTACTTACACGTACATTTTTCTCGTAAAGGCTTCAGTATCTTATAACTTTACAAGGTTTGACGTCGACGTACTAGTACCATATTATTTAATCAAACTTTGCGACGAGGCGCAAAGGTGGATTACTTTGTGATGACATGCCTGTGATATGCTTTTTATATTAAATATTAAAATATTTTATCCGTAGCCGTCATTTTGTTATTGTTAAGGTTCGTTTAGACATAATTTGTAATGATACGAACAACGCTCGACAGTCGCTTCAGAGAGACAAACGTATGGGATATACATGTTTGTCTCGCTCTGAAGCGACCACCGAGCGTTGTTCGTACGATTCCGGCTTATGTCGAAATGAACCTTAAATCTGATGTGAAAAATATTTATAGTTGAAAAAGAGACTGAACAACGACTTACACTTATAGAGATTTCTCGCTTATCTAGTTTACACTGTAATTAACTTGTTTGGTAGTAGAAACCCTAGAAACCCTAAAAACCAAGTACCAGTAGCTGATAAGAAATTTCTAATATTTTGTCATATAAATATAAAATGACATATAAAATTTGTAGATTGATTTGTTTTAATTAGTTGATAGAATTACAATTGGATGTACACTATGTTGAGTGTAATCGAAATTTAGGTTCAATTATTAATGGAATGGATTAGAAAATTGCCAAAAAATTCAAATTCTGTGCTAAAGCAAATTAAATTCAAAGAATAAATCATTAAGGAATACATGGGAATCAGATAGAGTTTAAAATCTTTTGTTTATCGAAAATTATTTAAATATTTAAAGAAGATTAACGACCCATGCGAATTTAACTGCGTACCTTTTTTGCGTTGTTCGTTTTATCTTTGTGTCATAAATGTTTTCTTGCTCTTACAGTTTTTCACAGCTTATTACAAATTTAAATAAATTGTGTAACGATTTGTGTATATAATTTATGTATTGATACAAATTGACGTCCCTCTTAATCTTTAAAAAAACAGACACAACGTTTGTCAACACAAATGTGGCATTGTCACAAAAATAATAAACAAAACAAACGAGCTGTGTGTTGTAAATGAAAACTCACACAACATCGCTTATATATTTATTTAGTATTTTACTTTAGAAATACAATATAAATCCAAATAAATGTTAATAAATAAATATTCTACACTTGAATAATATATAATATAATAAGTTCATAAAATAAATATGTTAATGGTTTGCATAATTCCCTTCATATCATAATGTATATGACGTGTTATAGAATTTTGTCGGTAACTTCCGTGATAGGCCCTCGGGCTAAAGACGAAAATAACGCACTTAATTAGTGCACATCTACACAACTTGTTAGTTATTAAATTCCATACAAAAATTATAAATACACACAATTGTTCTTAAAATATTCCTATAACATTTTCTTTACATTTATCTCGAAAGAAAATGAATTTCATGATTTCATATTACAAATTGCAGTCGTCTGCCGACTTTATTCGTTTTGTTATGCGAAACCTAATCATGCTTGCACTCCACCTGAACGTAAATATGATGTGCATATAATATACGAAACACTTCAATTGTATTAAAACGAAATGATAAACGATGATACATCATAAGTAAAGCACAATCACGTTCAAAGCGCGCTTCCGTCGCAATTTAATAATTCTGTATCATTGAAACCTGTTTGAAACTGGAAAAGTGTGTTATCCTCCAATTTGTGTTTTTCCAAGATCTCACTCGCTTTATTCTAGGAGATCCAAGTTAGAAGTATATTTCGTATTAAACAATTTAGTTACAATTTGCATGATGTGTGATAAAGAGATGTAAAATAAAATATTTCACAGAGTTCGTTAGATTGGGAATAGAAACTAGACGTTCGGTATATCATTGAAGCAGTTAATTTTCCTTCATGTTTATACCTCTAAATATTAGCCTCCGAACTTCAAGCCACATCGTTTTTAGTGACTTTTATCCCACATAATCCCGCATTCAAGCGGCACAAATTAAAAATGTTTGATGCAATACGAATTTCCGCAATAGGAATTTAAAAAATAAATCTTTCTACTGCAAATTTGTATAAAAAGCACCTTAAAGTTGCATAAAAGTGCAATATATTATTTATTAAAAATTTACTGAACGTATTGACATTACGTGTTTTGGCTGAACGTCGAATTTGTATCGAACCTGTTACGAACCTAAGGTTTTACGTTTAATGCTTATGGTTTCTTTTAAGGGGTGAAAAGAATATAAAAAAAAAACATATTAAATTTATAGGTGTACAATAGATGAGGTCAACTGCTTAGACATCGATTAAAGAGTTTCCTTGTATGTTTTATATTGTTAATTTTCTACTTTTTTGTGCTATTGTTAGTTTACCTCAATAAACAAAAAAAAGAGAATTAATCGATTCGGACTTAAAACGTATTATTAAATAATTTTGATTTACTTTCGATTCTTTTATAACATTCTTAAAAAATGTTTAAAAAGAATTCACTGATGCAAATTTGTAACGACGTGCGATTGACACAATTAAAATAAATACGTAAATATATTTTACACCCGCTATTACAAAGTCACGTTGTTGGATTCTGAAGAAGTGTCAAATATGACCTGCTAAAATGGCCCATATATATACCATGCCTATATTATAAACTGGCTTTTGCCCGCGACTCCGTTCCCGCGGAATTTAAAAAAAGGAAACGGAATAAAAGTATCCTATGTCCGTATCCTGGTTCTCAACTACATACCCATGAATTTTCAGCCAAAACGGTTCAGCCGTTCTTGAGTTATAAATAGTGTAACTAACACGACTTTCTTTTATATATATAGATAATAGAAGAAAAGCGTAACAATTCACATTAGACTTATCGTATGTTATTCACAAATCAATTTGGATAGTGAAATTGTCTTGGAAAATTGGAGTAGAATCGTTATGTAATAAATATCAAAGGAATTTTTCTTTGTAATCCCTAATTCATTAAATATAAATTATTTCAAAGTACTTAATAATAGCCAATGGAATGTTGGGATTTATTATAAATTCGGAGGATAAATCAATTAGTTTGTATTAGTTTTCGTATAAACTTCTGTAAACTTGATTTAAGGATGTCTGATAGATTAATAAGTGAAATCTTCAAGAGTTTGTGTACTAAATAGTATAATAATTGGTTGTCCAATAATTCAGTACCGATTTTCGATAGATAGCGTAAAAGAGACCCGAATATATTATAATTATTCAAAACACATGATATGATAAAAGAGGATAACTTCAACTATATTTCGAAAAAAGTTGGTTATTATTCAATAATTTTAGAAATGATTTTCTCTTTTTCTAAAAGGGCAAAAATACTGAACAAGCAGAAAATAATTTATGCACTGTTTATAGCGATTGTGCAATTGTTAAAATAAATGTTCAGAAATGGATTCACTTTCGGACGGACTTAAAAACGGATTCAGTCAATTTTCTTTGTTAGGTAACACAATGGTGTCGACATAATTTATTATATGTATACCAAAATTAAAATTAGCTGCGTTTAAATCGTCCTAAACATCGGTACGAATTTATCGGACAACCGGATAATTTAAATTAAAAAATAATCTACTAACTTATACTATAATATCCACTAATTTACCACAAAATATGCTAACATTTAACGCTTGATAAGCGACTCATAACGTAAAATAATTATTCTTAACAATTATCAACTAAGTGCATCATTAACTAACAATAGTGTAAAGTTATTACATATTAATTTATTTTTAGCTTAAATTAAATGCTACATAAACTAATATACATATAATTTGTCTATAAATGTAAAAACAATTAATGTATTCCAAAAACATAAATTTTATTGAAAATATTATTTATAACCGAGTGAACAGGGAATCTAAAAAAAATTTATGGATTTTGTTTTTTTTTTTACTTTTAAAATTCATCATTGACCCTTTTTATCCCTTATTCCGATGGTCGTTTAATTATGGAAAAAAAATAGCTATTAACGATTATACTACGAACAAATTAAACAATTTATAAAGTACTTTAAATAATTAAAATCTTCATAACATTACAAGTTTTACACGGAACAGGGTTATGAAAGTATGTAAAAGGAATTGAGTGTTATAATATTTTCGTATTTTCCCGAATATGCCATGTAATATCTTAATAGTAGATTCTTTGAAATATTGCTCACAATAATAACTATTTTGTTCAATTTTTTTGTAATAATCGGTTCCAATAAAATATTGACAACAACCAAAAAACAGAATTTGTTCACAAAATTCCAAATTAAACGCACAGAAAAATTACTATTATTTAAATTTGTAATGCATGAATAATATAAGATTAAGTTATGCTTAAATGATTCTAATCTAGATTACATATGATTTTAATCTAACAATAATACCTACATCGAGAAATTTACAAATACTTAACTAGTTGTGATATGGAAATTAAAAAATATTTAAGTATTTTTAAATGCCTAAAGTACAACATAAAATATAAATTACAAATACAAATCAGATGCACATATTATATTAAAACCGTAATTAAAAATGGAATCAAAATTCGTAAAAGCTATTTAATTGATTTAACTAATTTAATTTAATTAAACAGATGTATTCATTTTTACTTTTACAATTGGTTTTATGTTAAGATTTAACATAGAAATTTCAAAATCGTTAATATGCTAAAACATATTGAATGTACAGACATCAGATTAGTTAATGTTTTATAGTGGCCGATGCATTACTATCGATAAACATTTTGAAGATGAAATGCAAAATTTTTTGACGTAATGAAATATTTTGTATTCTTGGCATATTCATTTTTATTTCAAATTAATTCAACCAGTAATAAAGTTATATTACTGGTTGATTTAATTTTAAAATTGTACCTGTATTTCGATGGTGAAAATATAAAATCAGCCACTGTATGAATGTTCATAAGCACTTTGCATTTACTGAGAAAAGCTGTCATATAATAAATTTGCTCAGTAAATGCATGCATGCATGAATAAATGTAGTTGGGTCTATCATCTACAAAGGTGACAACCCTATCTCAGAATCTATTTGAGGACTCTGGTTGTTCGGGCGGGTTGACATTCATTGCCATATTGTCGTATGAAAAGTCCAAGGTAGTGTCTTCGGCTGGGTGTCTGTTACTAATAGCGGTGCTAACGGTTTTAGGCGTGGTTGCACCTTGGCTCTTGTCCGTTTGTGAGGTCCTCGTTTCAAGGTCCTTTACATTCAAGGGCTGGGTGGTACGTTTCGCTGGTTCAGGATTTCGTATTTCAAGTTTGAGCTCGTGTTTCGGTCTCGGGAAATCTGCGTGCGCGTTGTGATGAGTGAGGTCGTTTGGGAAATGCTTAACCTGATTCTGGAAATCAACACATTACAATTTTAAATTTAAAAGTGACTATAGTTTATACGTAATTAGATATTATTATTAATTAATAGACCTAGATATACTTTAATCTGTCAAAAAAAATTAGATGAAAAATAATGATGGTGTATTTTAAATCTAGATAACGAAAGTAGCGATTAAACGTAAAGATTTGGAATTCCCCAATCAAATAATTATGTTATGAAAACTTACTTATCAATTGCCATTAAAAATACTTTATTATTAAAAACAACGGTATTGAACATGTAAACATCCTGAGACAATCTTCTGTTATTTATGTGATTAAAAACAAAACACATTCTTCGAATCAGGAAATAATTCTTATGTTGATCTTTGAAAACAAAGAACCGGAAAACTTTAAAACAGGTACGAGTTCTACAAGTTTTTAATACAGCGTAAATTTATAAATAACAGATTTTTCGAATTGCGTCTAAAGGATAAGATGATTTTTATAAATTGAATAATATTTATCTTTTGTAGCTTCCCCAGAGTTTTCACAAAGATCGGAGCATCATTTTCCTTCGAGACATCAACACTGAACCCTGGTTAGATCGTAAGCCTATTTAGAAGTAAAACTAGTCTACACAGCCTTAATTCCAATATCCTCAACTATAACTAACAAAATCCATGACACATAAGATGTAAGAATATCCACTTAACGTAACCTATCATAGCATAAAAAGATAATTTTTATAACTATTACCTTAGGTGGTTGAAACCTTTGCTTAATAGACCTCCATGAGATCTTCCTTCGGCATACAATGATCAGAACAAGAAGCAACACCGCCAGAGCCACGCCGCTCACAATCAGCGCCGTCTGCGCCTGCCGCTGCGCACCTAGATAATCGTAAATAAAGTTAAAAACATTGTGTTAACTAGGTCTTTGAGAAAATAATCAGCCCGATTGTCTGTTCCGTGTGAACAGTCTTAAACCTATATGTGAAAAATACGAAACGAAAGACACTTCGCTCTTCAAAATCGATCAACATGTTTATAGGCAGTATATCACAATGTGCCGATAATGCATATGAGTATACCTGCATAAACAATACCCTCCTATCCCTATCCTCTGTGTGTAATGAGTACCATAAGTATGTGTGTGAAATTTTTCTATTGGCTTTGGCTGGCTTTATTAATAACATTCTGCTTCCACAATTCCCGCCGACCTCCAGTCTTATATTAATACTAGCTGTCGGTCGCGACTCCGTCCGCGCGGAATTAAAAAAAAAAAAAAAAAAAACAGTAAATCTAAACCATTCTCGAATCTCCACGAACACACACAAAAAATTTCAT
>JAOPJD010000025.1:3278360-3315276 GCA_026167825.1 Papilio polyxenes | reverse complement strand
AAAATTGGTCCAGTCGTTTAGGAGGAGTTCAGTCACATACACACGCACACAAGAAATATATATATTAAGATTTAAAATTTGTCTATGGAACCATTTTTTTATAAATTGGTTAACCATCCGTCACATTACGGGTAATAAGCCATTACATCATGTTATTTCGAAATAATAAATACAAATATTAAAAATCTTCTAAAATCAGAAACAACAAGTAGGGAATTATTCTAATTTCTAATTAATCATGGTATCAACACTCCAAGGAATTATTATGAGGGAAATGTCTAAAAGATAGGTTGTATTTCGCAAGCAAAGCGTAATCATCAGCACACTATACGTCTCCACTGAGAGGCTCAAAGCCTACCCAAGCAAGCGCAAACAATAATCAAATAACGCCAGCATTTATCTCCGGTAAATATGTTCATTTGAAATCTGAACTACACTAGTAACGCTGCGTATTCACTGTTTGAACTAACTACCCTGTCTGCGTCATAACATTAATTTAGTAGTGGCGAAATGAACACGATCGTTAATTTGAATTGGTATCGTGCTATTTGTTGTTGTTGATGAGATCTCATTCTGTTTGTAGGCAAATTTTAGTGGCTATTCTGATGGATTGTCATATTAAAAAATATTTTAAGTTGCATTGCTTTAAAATTGTTAGGTATTATTATTTTGAGTTAATCTAAAAGAAATATCTTATTTACATGAATCATATATACATGATTTTTTTTATGCCTATGGTAGAGTGAACATCCAGACATCACTAAGATTGATAATTTGTCGAGATATCCAACACTCTTCACCAATTTTGAGAACGTTTGACTAACTTGCGGGAGGCACATGTACCATCCAAATAGGATCGACATCATAAACACCAGGGTGATTCATAATCCAGTACCTATCAAAGCACATAATATATTAAAAACAGTAAACAGGAACTTGTCTTTACTAAACTGTATGAGAATATAGAAATTGTTAGTTGGATGATATAATGAAAATAAATAGCACAGTATTTAGCACTTTATGTAGCTCGCATAGAAATTTACATTACTAATTTTAGTACAGTGCAAAAGATTAAATAAAAATTCACTACAATATCAAAATAAGTACCCAGGTAAAGCCGCTAATACGACGTAGGCCCTTCGTACACAAGGCAACGTGAAGCTTTGAAACCCGGCGATTTTAGTATCTAAGCGACTTACGCAATACAACGTGATAGAGCATCACAGAGCGCACGTCGCCGACATTTCTATCTGTCATCGCCAAAAACAGTCGCTAGCAACCAGATTGTCAAAATCGTTGTGAGAAAACTAGCTTTCAAATTTATTCAAGATGGCAGAGCAAATCTTTAGTTCGCATGTAGTGGCTATGCCTGTACTGATCAAATAGACGCCTCGCGTCAATGATTTAATGTTGTGTGTACGGAGCGCGCACATCGTGATTTTCACGACGCAACTATACAATATTAGTTTGGACAATTTAGATTGCCTTGTGTACGCCGAATCTTAAATACAAGCAAGAAAACTGGAAAAGAAAGAATAGTCTAGACACAAATAGACTAATTTAAGAGCAGAAGTATGTATTCCAGGTAGTGGACATAATTTTTGTATTTAAAAACCACACAATGTTTTGTCTAGTTTCAGGGATTCCTAACGTTCTTCACCAACTGAATGTGATAGCATTTATCCTATCCTAGACGTTGGTTTTCAACTTAAAGAAAATGTCTTTATTTGATTGTCTTAATACTCAAAAACATTCTCAGGTTGTCTTGTTGCACATAAAAAAACAATCACTCTTTCATTTGATAACCCCATTTTTGTTTTTCATATTAGTCCATTTGTGGATTATGCATTTCTGGATATGGATTGTTACAAAAACTGTACAGGTGAACTATTTGTACAAATCGCGCAACGGTCAGATCGGAGTGGCTCACATAATTGGCGTCGGCGTTGCACGGCATTGTAAATCCAGCAGAATATTGTTAAATATTTATGTAGGCGCTGCGAAAATGGACGCACAAACATACCGCACGGTTATTAATAACTATCGGTAGGGGGAAATTCGTTGCCAGGCACAAAAAGTTTTCAATGCACGAGTTTATGAATTGTTGCGAGAAATTGAAATTCCTATATTGATTTGATTTAATAAATTGGTTTATAAAGTAACATGGTAAAGAAAATGAGTAACCATTTATTAATTTTTAGCTTATATTTATTAACCAGAGAAAATGTGACATTTGATTGTCATCTATATTTACAAGTTGGAATATAATGTAAAATATTATATCGGTACAAAAAAATGTGCCTACGCAAATAACATAAGATGTCTTAAAACATATTTTGAGCGTGATGTTGTACTTAATTGAGACGATTGAAATGGAAATCACACTTTCTATACATCAAAGCCTTATTGGAATTATAACAAACCACCACTCGCTCTAAATAACAATGTAAAATCGACGTTAATACTTATTACAATGTTTTCTGATTAATCAGTCCAATAAACTAATTAGAAATCCTAATTCTTAAAGCAACGGTAAAGTAATTTACTTAATTAAATAGCAAAGCATCAAATAAAACACAGACAGACAAAAAATAATAAAAAAAAAACTCCAAAAAGTTAGAAAACACAGCGCAGTAAAACGTTCGCAATTAACTCAACATTTCTTTGATTTTTTTTTTATAAGAGAAGGGGGCAAACGAGCAACGGGAACACCAAGGTGTTCATCGACGCCCATGGACATGTGCAATACCAGAGGAATCGCAGATGCGTTGCCGGCCTTTGAGATGGTGATACGCTCGCTATATGAAGATGGAATGTATCTGAATGTGGACGATCACAATTCTATAAAAATAAGCCATTCACGATATTAAAATATTTGGAAATTGTTGTCAAACAAATTCGCTATGCCGAGCTCAAGTAAATTCATTATCGCATCGATTTTTGGCCAATTAAGTTAGCAGGTAAATTAATGAAATAATTCTAATTTTAATATTTTTAAGTACTTACTATTTGTATTCGAATTCGGCGGCTCATACTCGGTTCTCCGCAAGTATCTCAAGTCCAGCAGGTAACCTGAAAGAAAAAAATGTTTAGAAATCATCGTGTATATGAATATGCACTTTTTGACAGAGAAATTCATAAGCAAGCAAAAAAACAATTAAATGAGTCTTGTTTTCATTGCGTACCTATGGAGGAAGCATTTTTCTCGATCAGTTTTCTATTTTCGTACCGACCGTTGCTTGGAGACTAGTATTGATTTTGCTACAAACTAGCTGTCGCCCACGATTCCGTTTGCGTGGATTTAAAAACAAACTCAATTAGTAGCCTAATTGTTCTTATAGACTACATTCTACATCTTTGCCAAATCTCGGCGAGATCCGTTGAGCCATTCTGGAGATACCTAATAAAATATTTATCCATCCATCGATCTAAACAATCGCATTTAAAATACTAGTATGATTATGTAAGTTTCATCGTAATCGATAATAATTTTCGATAAAATTCATAAACAAGTACTACAACAATATTTTATAGCGTTTTCAAATTATACACCGTTGACAAACATAACTTTTTTAACAATTAGTGAGTTAAATTAAATTTTAACTCAAAAGTTTAAGCAGAGAAAAGAGTTCAAGACAATTAAAATACACCCTCTACAAACATTGACGCGTCTAGCAAACAATGCAAAGCACCCCAATATACAGGTGCCTGTATATTTATCTGTTCCTATACCCACACTCACACATACTCGACATAAGGGATTAGCAAACAGGAAACACGGGTAACGTCGGCAAAGAAAGACGAAAGAAGAAAGAAAATAAATTTTGTACTTTATCAACAATGAAACGTTTTCTAGATAAATCTCTTTACTGTAAAAATGTCGAGTACCGTTCAAAAATAGATCGAGTTAAGTGAAAGCGAATGCTGAAAAGGCAAAGTTCATCAAACGAAAAGTTACCGAGCATTTTGTTGTACCTTTTATTTACGAACGGATATCACAATTTGTTTCAAAGCGATTGGAAGGAATGTATTGTACTTTGTAAAACCGTGATGCACCTGCACACTCAAACAAGTGTAACGCACACAAACGTAGCAATATTTTTACGTAAACGCTACTTGCACGTGTGTGCAACAGTTGTGTATACAGCGGTACCTGTCGGAATCAACAGACCATAAAGTGTATGGGTATTGTTGCTTCCCTTACCAATGATGCGTTCCTACGCTTCGTCATACTTTTCCTATTTAATTTCATATTATCTCATCGTTTTATAAGATAATTTGGTACGGATCGAAAATCTAATCTAATTTAGGGACACTACTTATTTGTTACTTAAATTTAATTCTTCAAGATTAATGTCATGTTACATATTAGTATAAAAATAACAAAATCAAACGATTCTATTGCAAATTTTAATAATAAAAGATGCTCTTATACCCAGCGGTTGTAGTTATATTTAATTGATCTTTTGATAGTTAATTTTTGTGAACTGTTCGCTTGTTTGTCCAGTGTGAATTCAATACAGCTAAAGTATCGTCGAAACTAAATTATGAACATGTTATAAAAGGCCCATTACAGCGAAATCATTAAAATATATAGACACCACCTAGGTAAAAGTTAAAAAAATACCTACATATATTATCAGAGAAGAAACACGGATTAAAGTTATAAAAATAACTTCAATAATGATCCTCCGTGATAACGTTCTTACATTCCGTTTGCCTTTTTTATCTGTTTTCTTGGCTATTTTTAAACGGAATGAGGACTCCGAATGAGAAATAAAATTTACATATAAGACTGTTTTTACAAGCTCAACGCCTGATATAAACAAAACTTATGAAATCGTTAATAATATTGTTATTGTAAATAATAAGTTTAAACTTAAAGGTTGGTAGTGAAAACATCGTTGATAAAGTCATTTGACCTGAAACTTACGCATTCTTTAATCAAAGACTGAGAGAGACAGGTATAGTATGTAGAGACGACTGAGTACAGCCGGGCTGTGGTCACAAAACTGGTTGTTCAAGTTGTCGTCGTACATGATAAGAAATCTTATGACACATAAAATAGAGTCAATATTTGCTTGCAGTCATGACAGCACTTCTTATTATTATACGTAGATAACCCTTAGTCATCAGCAAACTACTCGGCCTAAGTCCTTTCGAAGGCTCTCATTGGATAAAAGTCTTAAAGGATATGATACACAATAACTTCGAAACAACATAAATCTCTAACAAATAATTGAAAATCATGTTTAGGTTTAACGAAACATTCAGAATTATCTGAAATGAAAGTTGATAAGTTTGCGAATTATAAAAACTTTTATCGGTTATTTTAACAAAAAAAAAAAATTTCGAAATATATCTCAGACCCACACGTGGAATTTACAAAGGAAAAAAAAATAGAAAGCAAGACTTTGTAGTGAATTTTCATTGATGGCAAGCAGCCGGCAGTTCAATGGTTAATATTTAATAGCAATCCTTTCCTACTAATATTATAAATGCGGAAGTAACTATGTCTGTCTGTCTGACTCGCTTTCACGCCAGAAATACAGAACCGATTTAAATGAAATTTGGTAAACAGATAGTGGGAATGAAAAGGGGGATGAAACGTTGTATGGAAGTATCGATAATTTTAAGACTAGAAGATTATTTTAGGAAGAGTTATTTCTAGGCTGTTAATTTATATAAACATTATGTGACTTTCAAAGTGTATAAAAGTTTTACCCTCAAGCGTGTAAAACAATATTATGCAAATGAAAATTTATATGGAAATTTGTGAGGTTAATGTTAAAGTTTTGTAAGTTTTACAAGTTTTTGTAATGTTTCATAAATCTAAGAAAAATAATAATTAGCCTAAATAATTAAAAATGCTACCAGAAGACAGTATTTCACGCGGTCGAAATCGCGGACACAGCTAGTATACAATACGATTACAAAGCCATAAAGCTTAACGCACACATCCCAATCCCAGTGCGTCCATGTGTGAGATTTCACTGAAAGTTATAACGTTATAGGTCTCAGGCAGATGCACTTCTGGCCGGTGATTCCAGCACAGCAAAATGTCAAAAGATTACACAAACTAAAATATTCTACCTGATAAATTTCGGACTCTGTTTTGTATTGAGCGGCTGTGATATCTTAGTTAGGATGTTTTCTTTATGCCCTATTTTAAACAGATTTTTCTCAGTATATTTTTAATGATACTATGGTCTATTAAAATTTGCAATGAGAAAATTGCAATAATAGTCAAATTCATGTAATGTTGACATTTGAGATCACTTTGATGATTATGCGCTCGCATTTGAAACAGATAATCGTATTCTCTTGCGGTTTTCTTTGACGAACGGAATCGTCATACGTCGAGTTTTAGTCTAAATTTGATTATATTCTAATAATATACCTTCTATAAACTATTTAAAAGTTATGCAATGCTCTGTTATACATAATTTAAATTGTTGACTAAAAATTAAATTAATAAAATATTATAAATTTAAAGTATACACATTGTTTTTTTACAATTTTACTATAAAAAGAAGGTCGCTATAATAAAAGACCCATTGTGGTCACTCAGCCCCATTTCAATTACCCCTTTTATGTCTGTCCTATTTAATCGGCAACTGTCCCTTATTTAAAGAAAAGGCAATGCCTCTATACCACTCTCTAATGATAAATGACAGAACCTTGACACTCCTTAACGCACAAGCCGGAGTCGTAGTTGTGATGTGTTTTGTTACAAACAGCAGAGCAGGGAGCGCATCTGTTCGTTTCTGGTGAGCAGTACTCTTCATAGAGACAGGTAAGCTGACCGCATTTCACACCGTCCATCGTAAGCTGACTCGATGCTGCACCAGCGACCGCCAAGAGAATAGTGAAGCGTGACATCGTCTGATCTGGAAAAAGAAAACACCAATTAGCATTTTTCCCGATGTAGTACCTGTAGGCGTGTATTGATTGATTATTTAATGTATTTCGAAGGCTGCCTTTCTCAAGTTTTATTTCTTACAAAGAATCAGAGAATTTATCTGGACTTAAAAGTATCTTTAACGTAAATATTTACATTCATTTACTTATTTTGATTTACTTGAGAAATTAAAAGGATTTTCTCAATACACTAATCATTGGTTTCTGAGACCCAAATCCACTGTAAAACATAATATTACATTTTTCATTACAGAGATAAAAATGTCTTTCATACAGGGATTTAGGTCTCGAAAAAAATATAATTTAGTTGGGTTGTAAGGTGTCGTAGGCACAAAAACTCTTAACATTAATTGTAATTTTTTTTATTTCTTTTCATTAAAACTCCAGTTCAACACACGAATACCAGTAATAAAGCATTATTTGAATGTTGACAGAAAGATTACATAAAGTCTTATATACTTTTATGAAAAAGATTATTATTTAAAAAGCAAAAACAACTAATAAAACTAAATGCAGGAAATAAAAATGTTTTCATGGTACTTCAGCGCAAAGTACTTGGGCTGTGAACATTATAAAATATTTTACAACCGCTGCCACCTCCGCTTTACTCCCAAATGATTACATTTGACGGCGTCAACATGTTTATACAAAGTTTAGTAGCGCCTCTCGTTGAGGAAATGCGTTTATTTATTAACTATATCAAATTGAAAATATAGAATCAACCCTTAATCACAAACTAGCTTATATTTTACCTAAAAGCTTCGATTAACAATTGTATATCACATTGTGGTTTCTATAGAAGTCAATTTTAAAACCAACTTTATAAAAAGCAATGAAATAAATTGATAATATTTCGTTTACGAATACTCTTTTCAATTAAGATTATTTGCTATAAACAACATATTAATTACCTTCATAAAGGTTTTGTCCCATCGTAGGAATCAAAATATAAAAATAAATAAAATACCTATACAAAACGTGAGTTGTACGCCATTTTTAAAAGAAGTCATAAAAGTTATTTACAAATTATGCTCGGCGACGATGAGTCACACTGGGGCCGACTTAACAGGTGCCCCATACAATAAGCGACGCCAACACGGCCTATTCAAATACCATCGGAATTGAATAGGCTATGCTTAAAAATTTGGCGCCATTTACTAGAAAAAAATCTTGCAAAGAGTTCCTGATTAACAATAGAAACCTATCGTAATATTCAATGTCGGGACCAGTTTTTTTACAGGTCGATGAATAACAGAATAACAGAAATTATTTTTTCAAACTATACTTTCGGGACATTTTCAAGCCATTGTTAAAGTTATAAAAATACCAGTACGTCAATAGAATATGCACAAACTCGAAAAACTACCCAAATAGGCGTAAAAGTATCAAAAGACTGATTAGAAATATTTGTTTGTGTGTCTTTCTTTTTAATATTTATTTAATATTGCGAACAAGAAATACAAGTACTTTTGTACAAAGTACCGTACTTTTTGAGCGTGGTGTTGAAACTTAAAAATTGTTAAGGTCGTAAGAGGCTTTGCTTGAATAGTAAAATGCATGAGTCATAGAAAACATGGTAATGAATCGTGACCAATGTTGATAAGATTAATACATGGTTTATAATAATATATCTATATATATTTACGCTTATATAAACCACTCAGAAACCAACGATTACTAATTGATACGAAATTTGCTTTACTTTAAAACGTTAGATAACGAATTAAGTGAAGTGTAATATGCAGATAAAGAGTCTTATTTAAAATATTTCAATAAAAAAAAACTACTAACGCTATAAAAATGCTGTAATCAAAGTGTTTGATACCACTTTTTAAAAACACTTTTTCTAAAAACACGCCACATGTTTGAATGTCTACTATCACAAACAGTTTAGTGCAGTCCTAATTTTAATAATGAAATAAGGATATATTAAATTTTATAAAAATTAATACACAAAAGATCGTGAAGATAAGGTGATTCTAAAATATTATATTTTGTAGGTCACAGATTAGTCATCAACATAGATGCAAGAAAACAGGTTGAATGTTTAATGGAATTTACCTGGTAAGATATCAGACGACGGAGACACTATAACACAACGAACAGTACAAAGTATCTTATTCACGGTGGAAACATAGTTTTAAACATATCTGAAAGCTTACACATGCTTACAACACGCTGGGGCATAGCACTCGTGAATCGTGAACTACAGTTTTTACTGTGGTTGCTAGGCAACCGGCGACAAAGAAACTTGGAACATTACACGGAACGAAATTAAGAAGTAACATCCTTAACTTTTAGAAAGGTACTGACGATGTAGCGAGCAACAGCATGTCGTATGGAAATTAAAAGAAATACAAATAACAAAAATTAACCAATAAAAATATAATCCATTAATCTACCAAATGATTTTCAAGATTGTAACAAATTAAATGGGAATTATCAAGGGACCATATTTAATACGCTCGGTTCACTTGTTTCTTAATAAGAGAAAAGTCATTTTAATTTGCACCTGAATAAAAAAAACATAACATAATAAAGGTAATAAGATAAGAATATTAAGGAAATTATTTATGCTTGAATATTACATTGTACAATGTTTTATTAACAGTCTATGCAATTAAGTCGCTTTCAAAGTGGCTTTGAAGGAAAATTAATTACATAGACAAAGCAAAGGAAAAAGGGGGAAAAGGAACTTCAAACACTGACATGAAGCCATGATACTATACTTAAACTAACTTTATGGCCAAAGCCTCTAGCTGACAGTCAGACTGACAGAAGGTTAAGGTATTTCGCGGGTAATTATAAGTTGAAAAATTATAAAAAAAAACTTAATTAAACCATTTTACCTTTATAGGGCTGTAATCAGAGACTTTTTTTATATCAATAGGTGGCAAATGAGCACACGGCCACCAAAGACTTATTAAGAGACTAATCGACTTATTGAAAACAAACACGTTTGTGTCATCATAAGCACTAAATCCATAGATAATAAATGAAATTGTTAGACAGTGTCATATGCAAATAAAATTTCATAGTTTTCTTTTGAATTAGACTAAATTATGTATGTCAATTCCACGGTGACTTTCTGTAGCCTAAACGAATGTACGGATTTTGCAATGAGGTATCGAGACGTACTTCTTAACAGAGCGTCTTAGGAGTACAGTCAGTCGGTATTATTGATTTTTAATAAACAATGAGTTCCATATCAATCTAATTAAAATACGGTTAATGATTACATGAAGAATGTTTTTGACCATAATGAGACATATTCTTTTGTCTCCTTGAATATTTTTTTTTTTCATTTATTTTCCAAAAAAAAAAACTATACACATACAAATTTCAAATTGATTTATGGATTTGTTCTTTCCATTCCTTATTGTTATGGTCGAATATGTCTATCCCCCAATGGACTTGTTAGCATATTAGGTAGTTAGTGAAGATGTTTAACTTTTAAACGTGACATGATAGTTATGCTGTGATCTAACCACTAGTTCACCTTGGAACCTCAGCGTTCGATCACGTACAAAGCCGTTTCTATCAATGATTTTATTTTCATAGTACAAATTACGATAATCTTCACGTAACGTAGACATAGACTTTTTTTGTACAGACAGATAACAATTTATTTTTATACAAAGGTTAAATGTCTGCTCAAACAATATTTTAGTATCAACGTTACCTTTATTTTATTACTAAAACAGTTCATAAAACAAAGGAAATTTACTATGAGAGATATAATCCGCCTAATTAGATACTCGTTACTGTTAAAAGCCCTTCCTACGCTTTATTACTCGTAAGTACTCTTAATAGAGAATTGTTTTTCCCAGCGCAATATTATTTCTTCGAAGCTTTATAAGTTATTTTGTACATCAACAATGCTGGAGATAAAAAGGACTTTCATTTAACTTTCCCAATAAATAAAGTACACGTAAGCAACATTAAAATGATTCAAGTATTATTTTAAGTCATCGATACTTAAAAAACATTAAGGAAAGAGAGACAAGGTATCGCGAATGGTGACTATAAAATTTATTGTTTTATCTCATTTGTATGCGAATAGTGTCTTTGCTACCGACGGCGACGGTCGTAAGTTCTTATGGTTTCGAAGATGCATTGTCCAACAAATAATAGGTATATTTTTATTTGAAAATTATAAAGTTTGGACTCGTACATTCGCAGTAAAGAAAGCATCATCTTAATACAAATGGTAATCTATCTATTTTACAATGTAATATTTTAAATGATAATGAAATATCTAAAAAAGACGGTAAGTAACGTATAATATATATAATATATAACAGGTCGTGAGGTTTTGAATATTTCAACAACAGTGGGGACTTATTCACACCGAAAATATCCTAGATTAGGGGGCCAACTGGATTTAGTATTTTCAAGCCACTCGAAGGTAGTAGAAATATCAAAAGGTGAAATTCACAGAATAGTGAAATGTATCGTAATTAATATTTGTACCCCACAACACAACCAGAGACGTAACTCTACGGTACATCGTTGTTAATTAACATCTCACCTACTACTGGTTACGATAACCATTAGTAAGAAGATATCCTAAGTATCTGTACGTTGGCTTTGTCTGATTCGTCAATGCTTTAATGAAGATACAAGAAGCAAATATGACGATAGAATGTTTAATAACATTATTTGTTAATTACTTTTTCTTTGACACTAAGGGGAAGATGACGAATCGAATGTCACGTCTCTCTACAAAACCAGTTCCTAGGTCTAAATGTTTAAACGATCTAGTAGCTTAAACTATAGATGTACAACCGAACAATGGAGCACATACAAACCCACATACATACTCGTAAAACATAACCCTCCTGTTTTGTTCGGTTTATCGAAATATTTAGTCCCTCAATTAGCAATATGAGATCGGATTCTGTAAGCCGACAAACCATTGCAACAGTAGTTAAATACCACTCAGCTCTTAAGGTAAGGACTGAAGGATTACGATATTGGTATTGCAATTTGAAAGCATCAAATGGATTCTGAGAGCTCTTCATTCCATTGTGTTGTGATTTACACAAATCCTCTGTGAGTGTACGGATAAATAACGGAACACAATATTATAGGTATTTATTATTTAACGTTTACAAAACGTTCACAGTATATTTTATTATTTATTGATAGAATATCGATAAGAAAATTTGTCCTTTAGTAATTAAACTTTTGAAATTTCGGTTCAACATAAGAACAATGTAAACAATTTTTTTTTTTCATTTTTAATATTGTGAAAGAGCAGTAACAATTACGTCAATTTGTTGTGCAACAACCATTTGTTTAGTGAATAATCGCAATATGTTTTAAACAGAGATTTTGGTCTCATAAATCCACGGGATCAAAAGTATTGATATAAAGACTGCAACTGTGATATGACAAATAAATGTAGAAACCGTTGTTAACAAAGCATAATAATATGTATAGAAAAAATTAAGATGAAAATTCTATCAGAATTTTTTTTTAGAATTTTATTAAAAATAATGTGTAACATAATTTTTTTTATTAATTTGTAGATTAATCATCTTTGTATCAAAGGCGTCTCCTCACTCTTTTTTTACGTAATAAAATCTTAATAATCTTCGGTACATAATCTGCTACATTCTTACCGTAAATTTAATCTATCATAACACTGGTATAAAATATGAGTGTTATCTCTGTTTAAAAAGATGGAAATATTTTCTAATACAGCTATTGCAACATTGGAAATCGGCGTTCGATATTTGCAGTATTTGCGTCGATAGTTGCTGTCGTTTTATTCCAATAGGGTTCAAAGATTTTTCGTAGTTATAATTTTGATACGTCTAACGTTTTGATTTCTGTGAATAATTAGTGAAATACGTCACTTGATACTCAAATATATTTACTGCGAAAATAAGCATAGTTTTATTCACGAGGCATAATTTAGGTTAACTAAATTAATTAAAAAATTTATAAAAATCCACTAAGACATAAAAAATGACATAAGCAGCTACGGTACAAAGAGGATCTTATGACACTTTTTTGACTTTGACAGGGTAACGCTAGTGTGCTATAGTAGAGCTACTAGGTTAGGTCAGATTAGTGAAATGTACGGATGTTAAAAGAACTATCGAAACGCGTAGAGTAACATCACTATTTTGTGTATGTGTTCATAGAATCCACATTGCTATTCGTGCTGGTTTGAAATAAGCTCTTTCAAACATCGATTTGAAATAAGACTGTGACGAATAACATGCTATAAACTAGACTAGAAATTGAATGTACTTAATGTTGTGTTGAGTGCAGACGAGTCCGGATATGATCGGCAAATACTGGCCGCTCCCGGATATTGCACGGAGCATCCTCAAACACTATTTACTGGCTGTTCACCTGCCTATATTCAATTCTCTCACAATTTTTTTAGTAAAAAGAGACCAACAACGGTTGTTTATTATAACATCCGCAACGTTAGTTCTGTTGTTTGTAATAACATTTATTCATGATTTTAAAACAAGACGAGATTTTTCCGTCAACTTGGGTCAAGAGAAAAAAATCAATACAACATTCCATATCCGTCGCGGGCATGTTTGTTTCACTGAATTTTATTTTCATCCCTGGAGGTGTATTTCGAATGGTATTCGACACTAGTGAAATATTAACCCTTATTAAAAACTATATAATCCATTAAAATCAATGACTATAATCAAATAATACTTTTTGTACATTTACTCAGCTTATTTTATGTCAACTATAAATGAGAAGACTTTTAAGCGGTAATTCTAATTTTTATATTGCAGTAGTTATCACCCGCGACTCCGTCCGCGCGGAATTAAAAAAACATAATAAGTAGCTTATGTGTTCTTCCAGACTATGATCTACATCTAAGCCAAATTTCATCGATATCCGTTGAGCCGTTCTGGAGACTTTCAAACAAAAATCCATCCATCCATTCAAACATTCGCATTTATAACATTTATATCATATACTGACTAATAATACAATTAAAACATAATATATTGATTATTTATGTAACGATCACGAATTTACTTACATATTTATTTAATGTTGTTGATCACGGTCAGAATATTAATAGTAATTAAATTGTAAAATTGCTCCTTTCTCCTCCTGCAACCTTTCTCACTGTGGGTTTGCACAGCCGAAGTATATTATATATACAAAAAAATATACTAAACTCTGTTTATGCTCATCTCAGAGGATGAGTGAGATGAGATGTGTACAACGACTCCCGAGCTATAGAGGTACAAAAGCCTTATCTTATTTAACCTTAAAGCGGTCATTAGCTTCTGTGAACAGGTGTTGTATTAATACACCAAGTAATTAGTAAACGACTTAGTTATTTGAATCCGGCGCCAGGATTTTCATACCCGAATAGCAAAAATCCGTTGATATCAGCTTACTTTATTTATTTAGTACGTCAATAGATAAACAATGATCCAATTTGATTATTACTTGTGAAAAACATGAAAAAAACAAAAAAAATCTAATTTCCCTAAAAGTGAAGCAACTAATTTGGCCATCCCTTTAATTCTCTTTGACAAAATTGAGCCTAACATAATTTATTAATACAAGTATCAAGGCAGTTGAATTCCACGGAAATTTTTTTAATAAACAATGAAGGACAAAACTTATGTTTGTTTTACAATACGTTATCATATATATTTAAATTTATACACATAAAAAAAAATCCAATGAATTTAGGTTACAAGGCTTCTTACAAACATTGATACGTAAGTTCAAGGAGTTATAATCACAATGTGACTATAAATCGCACATCTTCAAAAGGCAAACAACTTTTATGGGATAGTTTATGCGTCACATAAATCATCTCAACGAAAATGTTGTGATATCGAGTCAGTCTGTAATCTACAATGATTCTTTTGCCTAAATTTCTTGTAGCAGATAATTTAATTTTGACAAAGTATTCATTAAAAAGAACTATGAATGGCTATGACTGAATGGTGTTGTTTTTTTAGTGAAACATCTATCATCAACTTGTAAATCTCACTGATTCCTGTCAAGGTATCAATGCAAATTTCTTTTAAAATCTAAGCGGGATGTATGCATGTAAACTTTTGCTTTGATACCCTTTAAGTTTGTATATACTATTGCAAACTATTTGCTAGCTCGTGAGCTTAAAACTGCTAGTTCGAGAACTTGAGAGCCATTTAATATGTGAAATATAAAAATGACAATGGTACACGTCATCACCGGTCGCTTGCAACCTATTTATCAGGAGCGTCGCGAAAAAGTCGCCATGATTTTCAAGACGGCGGAGCAATTCTATACAGTCGATATGTAGTCGCTATGGCTGTACTGATCGAATAGACGACTAGGGTCGACGATTCAGCGTTTTGTGCACGGAGCTCGCGCAACAGGATTCTCGCGACGCTATCTAACAATATTTGGTTCGATGATTTACGTTACCTTGTGTACGAAGAGCCTAATGGCCACCATATTGAAGCACTAATATCAAGATAGCCACGCGTTCTTCTAGACAAAATCTCATTAAGTCTGATATTGTCAAGTTCTTGTAACCTACCATTAAATGTTCAACTACTTCATTTGAAAGTTTAAATACGTCATTGTGTAATCTTAGAAATATTAATTAATTTCAAATGACTCACTTATCCGCGGTATGCCGAAGAACCACTAAATGGTAGTAATGATACTTCAAATATTAATTATTCCAAGAATCATTTAAATTGTTTAACTTTAAAAATAAAAATCGAGCAGACGTTACGAAAAGGGTATACTTATTTACAACAAACCAGTCGCCCGTTATGTAAAAATTCAACCATAATTCATAATCATAGAATATTTTGATGCTCATTTTTCAATTATCAGATGTAAACTGTCAAGTGTGGGTATATCGATCTTATGTATTTACTTGCAAGTGTGATTCTGCTAAGAGTAGGCTTTTACGGTTGAAATAAACATATAGTCGTGTCAGTGTGGGTAGTAAGACTTAAGCCCAAATGGGACCAATGACCTTAGAGATGAGACGGGTATAGAAAGGGAAAGAAGGACTCTATCAGTCCGACGTGTTGTTACCCACGGGTCCGCTTATTTATTGCATAAGTGAAAAAAAAATTAGCAGCTTTTGGTGTATTACAGGGCTGAATTGCAAATTTAGTATTATATTTTGGAGTGCTGAGCGTGAATTTCGTTCCTAAAATACGATTTTAGACCATGAGCATATATATAGGTTAAATCTATATGGGAATGATGTTGTACATTAAAAATGACTATGTCTATTCGTATATGGCAAAATTCCCTAATTATAGCAGGATAATCGAGTCTTGAAACACAAATATAACCAAAAGTAAATGTGTTTTAAGTACGTAGATGTAAGTAACCAGTTTGTTTTCCATATCATTGAGTTAACACGCTGACCTCGAAAGTTTTTTTTCTTTTATTTGCGTCTTACTGTAAAATTCTCTCGTTGCTGTTATTCAAGTTACCAAGATAATTTTGATATTTAATAAGTCAACATTTACATTATATAAAAATTTGCCTTTGTTTGGAAATTTATAGTACGGAATACGGTAAATATGTATATTATATTTTAAGCCACGATGCTAATAAATAAGTACCTTACGATGACATCAGATTGTCTTAAAAAACCTTAAGAGCACTGTAAAGTTTTTCCTGTGTGCCTTAAAGTTACTCATGCGAAAAGAATATCGAGAAAAACTGTAAGATCACGCTTTTAAATTTATATTCAGTTCACGTGATTACCCCATCGCGTCATTTGCTTTGCATAGATTGGTCCTTGTAAAGTAATTAATTTAAAAAATAACACTCTTAACTGTAATATTTTCTTATGATTAGTGTATGTGCTACTAATTTACAATTGTGGTGAAAATCTACTTATGTAAAAGTTATGATTCAATAGTGTGATAAGAGAAAATATTTAACTGAACTTAACACTTTAATTAAATAAAGTAAAATAAGTTAATACTCACATTAATGTTGAAACATGGTGGTATCAAAACACGGCCAACACTTGAACCAAATTTCTAAATTTAAAAAAAAATGTGACACTGTATCTCAAAGCCTTTAGAGGCTCGACGGCCAATCGCGGAGGTGGGTGACGGAATGCGACTCTTGCGCAGGTAGAGTCACGTTTGTGTTAGTGTTGTGTTCCGGTTGTGTGAGTGAATGTAATTACAATGCATAAACATGGCCAGTTGTCGATGTGTGAGAGCGTAGCGGTGAAACACAATTCTATCTATATGTATACAGCCAAATGTTAGGTCCGTTACAATAAGGATTGTGAAATGAATGCGAATTTTCGTCTGTGTGGTATTTGTATTATTACTGCTTGCTTTAATCGTATTAAAACTAAGTAAAACATAAAAGTATGATGATACTATAATAAATATTTAGCCAGATAGAAAGGATTTGATCATTTTGCTTTTGGTCTTAACACTTTCTCCCGTTATAAACGACTAAGAGACTTCGACATGTGCTCAATAATTGTCTTATATTTCTGTTCTAGCCTATCCGTTTCATATTCTTTAAAAAAAAAACAGAATTAACAATAGTTATAAATTCTCATAAAGGTGACGAATACGCATACAGCAAGTAATGTAAGAGTGAAGACCACTTCCAGACATATGGTTAGCATGATCTTTGTAAAGAATGTGGAATAGTCTATAAATCAATCCATATGTGGAAAACAGGATTGGTATGGGACGAGTTAAGTGACCTTTTTACGAGTCCAGTCCCTTGTTTTCTTTGTATAAAATTAACAATATATTTCATTTTATTTAAGACAACATAATATATTAAGAAACATGAATGCCTAATGTAAATTATTTTTTAATCTTAATCACTGTTATCATCAGTTCACTCTAAGTCCCCACAGTGGGGCTTGGAGCCTACCCTAACTTAGGGGTGACGAGGCCATAGTCAACCACGCTGGCCAAGTGCGGGTTGTTTGACTTCATTTATTCTCAGATATGTGCAGGTTGCATCACGATGTTTTCCTTCACCGTAAGAACATCGGATAAATGTACATATGTAACGAAACTCGAAAAACACATTGGTACATGGCGGGATTCGAACCCAGGACCTGCAGATTGCAAGTCAAGTGCTTAACCCCTGAGCCACCGTCGCTCATCACTGTTAATTAAGGTCAAAATAACATGTACAGCTTCTTCAAAATTAATATTTTTCATTTAATAAAAAAAAATATCTTCATAATGTTTGCTAACTTAGTTATGTATATATATATGGTCTGCATATAATTTAAAAACAAGCATTTTGGTATTAAACTGAAAGTTCACTTCTAACATTTTGACACATCCCATAGTAGAGCATTATTTTTGCCGACTTGATAATTTAGTAGAAAACATATATTGTGGTTTTTACTATTATTAAAAAAAGAATGTCTAATTTTATTTTCTTTCATAAGATAATTTTAAGTAATTGTTGAAACATTCATTTTAGAAGAATAAAAGGTAATCAATAAAAAAATAACTTCAAGAAATTATCTATATTTCATGTTTATATTTTATTATATTAATTAACATAAGTTATATAGTTATTTTATATAAACACACATTTAAATAGAATTATACAAACGTTAACTCATCGTGCATTAACCGTTGTTTTAAAGATTTTAAGACAAATTCAATGGAAATGAGAAATGAAACAAACAATATCTGAACAATTTCACTGTTATCAAGTTGAAATAAATTATTAACTTATTTACTTATTAAAAACAGTCATGTTTGTGTCATCAAATGACACTTTCCAAAATAATTCTATCTTACTAATCTTACTTCTTACTAATATTATAAATGCGAATGTTTGGATGTATGGATGGATGGATGTTTATTTGAAGGTATCTCCTGAACGGCTGAAAGGATCCTGATGTAGAACAGTCTGGAAGAACACATAGGCTACTTATTAAGTTTCTTTTAATTTCAAGTGGACGGAGTCGCGGACGACAGCTAATCTATCTATATATATAAAAGAAAGTCGTGTTAGTTACACTATTTATAACTCGAGAACGGCTGAATTGATTTGGCTGAAAATTCATGGGTATGTATTTGAGAACCAGGATACGGACATAGGATACTTTTTATCCCGTTTCCTTTTTTTCGGGAATTCCGCGCGGACGGAGTCGCGGGCGAAAGCTAGTTAACGATAAATGACATTGTCCTCAAGTGACATGTGCATATATTTTCGCATTTCCATTGAATTCGATTATAATTACTATGCGTGCCAAAAACATGAGACAATATTAAAAATTTAAATTATTTATTCTTTCCTGAGGAATAGAAGTCCTTTTTCTATTTCTCTCTAATTCTCTTTGAAACACAGAAATAACAATATATTTTTATTAATGTGTTTCGGTAGTGTTCGTCGTGGTGACGTCATATTAAAACTTATATGTTTTTGGACACGAATATTACAATATCCAATATATAATTCATATTTATCTATTATTTTTAACTAATCTATCAAGTAAAGGAAAATAAACGTATCCAATATGATTCAAACTTATCATGATTTTTGCACGTTGCACGAATTGTTTATAATTTAACCCGTTTATATGAACTGTAATTTTAAATTATTTTTATTTCATATTGCACAATAAAAATATATGAAATACATTAGTTTTGATCTTCTTCTTTTGATTATATATTTATATAAAACAATACATTTCTCATTTAATGTTATTTTTGTAAAACTTTTTATAAAATATACGAACATGTTCTATTTTTAGTGGGTATAAAATTCTATTTGGCAAAAGTTGAATTAAGTATTATATATGTTTCCATGTTATATATATAGTTATTCAAAATAACATATAACTTTAATTATATTTATAAGTGTCTTAATCTAAACTTATAAGACCTAAATCAGTAATCTATAATAGTAAATAATAAAAGCAATAGCACAATACTTAAAATTAATATCAACTTAAAAATAACACAACATTCACGCTCGTTACCCAAAGGGGTAGGCAGAGATTAAAACATTAAGGTGAAATGAAATACATATTACACTTGCCAAAAAATAAGCTCTTGTTTACATTTATTAACTAAAGAATTACAATGAAAGAAAATTAATTAATTTAAATATAAAAATGCCATTGTGAATTTAAATTTTCGACTAGATTGGTGTAGCATTAAAAAAACGGTATGTTTTGCATATATATATATATATATATATGTGTGTGTATGCAAAAAACACCGTTTTTTTAACATTTTTTGATCAGATGACTATTTAAAATAGTATAGTTTTCCACTGTTGTAACACGCGTATAAGAACAATATTGTTATTTCAATAATAATTGGTAATACATATTGTTGTCACACAGATGTTACCATAGTGAAAACTCACCTTAATGTTGAGACAAATCCCAACCCACATAACATACAAGTACAATTAACTTCAAACATTTGTGCGTCAGTTAATTTTTGTCTGGAATAAATTAATCGGTGACATAATTGTCACAACGTTACGACACAGAAGCTGCTGGAGGAGAGTCCGGGGGAGGGAGAGGTGCGTTCTCTTCATATATCATCATCAATTTGCTGTACTCTCGTTTCTTCCTAGGTGCCTATTAAAATTAAGTCTCTTTAGGTAAGAAATTGATAAGTAATAAGAATAGATTGTTATAATTAAAAAAAAAGTTTGATACTGTACTACTTCTACGTACACTACACGTATTGACACATATTGTTGTATGTTTTATTTAAATAGGAATCATTTTGTCAATGAAGTCGAAAACCACAGTTCTGACAAAAAACAACTTTGTGTAGATTTCTTTTACTAAATCATACAAACTAAGGCTACATAACTATTCTAAGTGTGGTATTTAATAGTGAAATCTATGAAATGAAAATAAAACCAGCCTACAAAAGATCAGCGCAAATACATAAAGTGGTGATCGTTTTTATATAATCGTAAATTACTATTTTAGATTAGAGATTTCTTAAATTTTACATACTAATCATAACAGTATTTAGAAGGCTTCCCATCTTTTTAAAAATTAAAATATGAAACAAACAATAATTTCAGTGAGTAAAAGTTTTGATGCAAAACGAACCTTGAGAACTCCCAGAGGCATGTCTTCCCCAGAACTACTGGAACTCGTAACACCCTCTTCAAGTGTCAACCTGGATGCCACACCTTCTAGTTGAAGGTCTAAGTATAGCTGACCCAATTGCTCGTTCACCATTGATGGCTTTAAATAAAGAAATAAACATTGACAACCTTAATAGTTATGAATACGAATAGTTTTTACAATATATCTAAAGCCGCAAATACAAATTCCTGTAGCTGGCAGACTTGCATGCAAGCTATCTGTACTTGCATACAAGTGTGCCATTTGTACCTACCAGCTATAGCGCTAAACGTTAACTGGCATGCAAGTAGATAGCATATTTGATTTTGTGACAGTAACGGACATACAAGTTGGGAGAGAGGACGCGGCGAAGACTGCGAAAACGAACTTCGAATGTTTTCATATGTATACGTCTTTAAAGTAACAGGCATGCAAGTAACTTGCAAGTGTTCACTGGAAGCGACAATAACCTTGGCCCGTTTTCCACCATTGTTTATACTCGCAGGGATGGACGAGCGGGTTTACACCCGATTGCCAAGTTTCAGAAATGTAAATGAGCAACCTGGTTGCGGGAGAGGTGCGCCGGCAGGAGCGCAGACGCGTGGTTGAAATATGGCGCAGTCGACTGCATGAGCGTAACTCATTCCAGCGTACGGTCAATGCTCTTCTGCCGAATTTTGAGGTGTGGTTGCGTTCGCAAAATTTTGCACATGTTAACTACCGATTTCTGAATCAGATTGGACGCGAAGCAACGCCGCAATGCCATTATTGTGGCGAGGACCGTGACTCTGCGCAGCATACACTCGCGGAGTGCCCTGCATGGGAGGCCAAGCGGCGGATCCTGGTGGTAAACCACGGGCAGGATGTAACCCCACCAGCCCTAATACGGGCTACTTTGACAGGGGTACAGCAACGGGCGGCACTGGCCTCGTTCTGTGAGGCAGTTATGGACCAGTTATGAAGCGCTGGACGTGAGCGCGAGAGGGTTGATCAGCCGCAGTCAGCAGAGGACGACGGATCCACTACGACACACGTAGCAACAATAGAGTTGCCAGGATCTTCCGGATTGTAGATGGTTAGGTTGGGGACCCTGACCGCCCTTCAAATCGATCCAGGGAATAAAGCATCATGAAGTGATCGCATGTTACTATAGCATTTTTTAAATGGAGCGAATGCTCCTTGGGTAGCGCGCAAACTGAGTGCAGTGGGGCACCGGTGTGTTCCACCGGAGATCGCGGAGCAATGCAAGTGGCACTAAAGGTTGGCCACCGAGGGGGTTTTAGTGGGTAAAACCCCACATAACCTTGCATCTTCCCAGGAGCAAGCTACCTTTTTTAAGATTTCCCCCCGATACCAAAAAAGGCATGTTAGTAACTTGGAAGTGTATCCGCATAGCACCAGCCAAAAGCATGTGACAGACACAGGCACGTGCCAGTAACATGCACGCGATTGTCACGGGCACGTACCAGTAACAGGCACGTGACAGGAACAGGAACGTGACAGGAACAGGAACGTGACAGTAACAAGCACGTGACAGTAACAAACACGTAACAGTAACAAGCACGTGACAGTAACAAGCACGTGACAGCAACAAGCACGTGACAGCAACAAGCACGTGACAGAAACAAGCACGTGACAGTAACAGTCACGGGCACGTATCAGTAACAGGCACGTGACAGTCACAAACGTAGTGCTCGATTTACAGGTAACGTGTATTCTTCTTTTTTAACTTCTGTAAATAAGCTTATCGATAATTCATTAATATTACCTGTTCTAACTGCTTTAATTTCTGCTTATCACCAGACAACACTTCCTCCATGCTTTTCGTTTGAATTTGATATTTATAAATAAGCTCGGATGTTACGCACACCTGAAACAATGATGTATTTTAACGTTAACGTTAACATTTTAACACTTGTATAAGCGAGAGTCCAAGGGACCGCGATATTTTTCTCGCTTATAGAGATTTATACTTATCACAGAGTTTTTCGCTTACGAAGGTAGTCTGTTGGGACCGGACAATGACTCGCACATAGAGGTTTTTTTCTTATCCAGTTATTAATTATCGAGGTTCGAGTGTATTGATGTTTTCAAATATGTAATGCTAATCTTTTAAAACAGTGGGATTCACCTACAGTGACACAAAGTTGACACATATTACTCACTTTTTTTAAATAGGGACAAGAGTATGTTTTTTACTATTTACATTTTAACCTCTGACATAAGTTTAAGTATTAAAAAAAAATTAATTGTAATGTTATTTTTTTTTTTGTATTTTAAATGTACATAGATAGCAATTTTACAATGTTATTTTATTTTACATAGCACTAAGTTTTAAACTAGCATTAAGGAATTGCGTAATATTTTATAAGTAACTAGCTTAAGAATTTTTATGATTATTACAATAAAGACACCCAAAGTCTCTGGCTTAAAATACGCCAGGGGGAGAACGAGAGGGCGGCATAGCGCCGCCCAAAAAAAAAAAAGAGTATGTTTCAATAATAATAAGATAGCAGCTGAAACCTCCACCCCCCCCCCCCACCTAGAGAATTAATAAATTTAAAATAGACATAGAAACTATATCGATCATTGGCTCAGGGTCACTTTCTTTAGTTCACTTTCGTTACGATAAAAGCCTGATCAGAAAATATCGTAAACAAATGTTAATGCTTACTTGTTCCATCCATGGCGGTTCCATTTTTCTTTTGGGTCCTTTATTTGTTTCCGCTGTACCTAATCCTGGACAGCTACTTGCGGGATTTAATGTGTTCTGGAATTTAAAAAAAATTTGAAGATATAAAAACAACTCGCAAAATGATTTTTAAAAAAAAAAAAAAAAGTTCACCTGACATCGCTAAAATATAAAGTAACCGGTGCTCATAGGCATTCGCAATAAATAAAGGAAGTGGCATAGAGAAACAGTATATCCATTTTCCTAATCATTCTCCCACCTGTTAAATCCACTTCGGATACGGATCCTTTAATTATTAGATAACATTGGAAAGTAGAAGAAAACTAGAATTGTCCTAAAACACCAGACTCATCGGACGATACGCGAAAACAGTGTGGTCGTGGATTTCTGTTAATGCTTGAGACAAAATAAGTACTGTAACACTTACTTTACTTTCTTTACCCAGCTTTTTAGTATCGCTTCCTTCATTGCTACCAGATTCAGTCTTAAAGAAAGATGAATAAAATGATGAATAGCTTGATTCTCCGTCAGTTCTTTCCATCGCTTCCTCTTTATTGGCAGGTCTCGCCCCTGGAACTGCGGCAGGTTGCGTTATGTCGTGCACAGCCTTTGTACTCTGTTAACAAACAATAACTTATATAATTACAACATTACACCGCAAGTGCTCGTTAGAAACATCTATGGCCGTGAATTTGCACTATAACATTCAACAAGTTAAGATTGAAAAGAAGTAACTTAAAGATAATATATCAAACATGTTTTCTAGTAGCTCGTGATCGGTTGTCGACAAATTTTGAAATTTAGTACAAATTTAGAAATTAATTTCCATATGTGTTCCTTTTTACATTTCACAAGTTATTTAAATTGTTTTCAACGCGTTCAGTGCCACCGACTCGCTTTGCGAGGTCGTTTTAACACTAAAGATTCGTAGTGGCATTGTACGTGTTAAAATTTTTACGAAACTCTCATATGTAAACACACAATAAACTCATGTAAATGATACATTCCTCAACACAAACATGCAATAAAATATCACACATCTCTAGGCAGCAAGTGAAACTCCCCTTAACCTAAACTTTTACAAGTAATTGATATATCTGTATAGCTAGATAATATTCGTATTTTTCATATATAAGCCTTGGTCCTGTAATTTCTTTTGAAACCACGACATCGCTAATTTTTCATATCATTCTCAACAATAATCTCACGGTGCTGACGAAGATGGTACACAATCATCATCGTCAGTTCACTATAAGTCCCTACTGAAGAGCTCGGACCCTATCCAAAGTTAAGGATGACTATTTCTAAGTCAACCGCGCTGGCCCAGTGAGAGTTGGTTGATTGCACATACATCTTTGACTTTCTTCACAGATATATTGTACACAATGATTAATAATAATCCAAAATCAATACGTAGCGTGTATTTTGTACAATTTGTTGGTACACAATGCGCGGTATACAATTTCGCAATACTTTTGATTTTAAATGTTCGTTTCTTAAAAACTTCTAAAATGTCTTCTGTGGAAGCAACAATAAAATAACAAGATACTATTCTTTAAACCTAGCAATTTTACTTATATCTTACTAATATTATAAATGCAAAAGTTTAGATGGGGGATGGATGTTTGTTAGAAGGTATCTCCGGAATGGATTAAGGGATGTAAAACATAATCTGAAAGAACACATTGGCTATTAAGGCTTTTTTAATTCCGCGCGGACGGAGTCGCGGCCACAAGCTAATGTTTAAAATTAGGAAAGTACTTAGAAGATTAAAAGCTACAAATACTGACATAACTATGAATTATAAACTAGCGGTATCATAAGCATAGCAGATAATAAGCACATGTCACCGAAAGATGGTTAAGATTTAACGGCCAATCAGACTTACCATTCCCATAGAACTCACGTATCAATGTTAACTTGAAGAATAGCCTTAATATAAAAGAAATGCCATTGTAAGATATATGGCATCACGAGCGGATGTGGTTTGTTACTGTGAAACGAAAATATGAGAAATAAATTATGAACCTAATTTAGAATAACCCTAACCTTTACGCTGTAACTGGTCCTGAAGAAACTGCAGTCTGTTGAATTCTCCGCCGATTTTTTGTTCACACTTTTATCGCTACTTTGAGCACCCGATTCCTACAAGAAAAGCGGACAATAGTAACTAAGGAAATGTTACATCAATCTTCGCCGGAAAATATTCCATTATCTATGTATATAATAGAGGAAATATTCTCGTAGAGAGAATTATTTGGCATCAACTTGTTGACAAGAACACGGCGTCCTAATTTTCCTAGGAGCTAACAATTTATAGTCAATTACAGAACTTTACTTGATTCATCAAAAGAAAATTAAAAAGACTCTTAAATGAGCGATTTTATACCGTGGCCGCCGTTGCCCGTCCGCAGCTTCAGTAGAATGCAGATATACATATAAAAAAGTAAAGCAAATTTGTCGACGCGTGTGTGCGGTTGTTTGCGGTTTCCGAGGTCACCCACAGGCTCGGCAGATTGCGCGCGCTCTACGGCCGTTTGGCGTTCATTTCATTTTCCTTAAGATACGGACTTTCGAAAACTGCCCATCTTGCAACCGACTTTGCGGGGGATAACCTCAATCGCGATAGGTACGGTAACCGCCCGCCCAAATAAGCGGTGTTGTGAGTTTATAAAAAGAAGCGCAGTTCCCAACACCGCTGCGGACACAGTACAAAATCGCTCCGTGAGTTCTAAGTCTTATCCGATTTGCGAAACATTTCATAAATGAATGGGTATCAAAAGTAAATGGAAGTAAAATGATTTATTCATAAAATAAATAATTTCCTGCATAAACGAAAGTTACCATTACTGTGCACAAAAACTTACCTTTACAAATGTTTAATACAAAGGTGTATACAACAGTAATTTTTAAAATCGCATACCATGTTCGAAGCGTTCTCAGAAGAATTACTCAATAAGGTCCCATGGACATTTCCTTGATTTTCTCGTTTCTTGCCCCTGCAAGTATTTCCGCGGTGCGATTTGCCCTTCTTCATAGCCAAAATTGACTTACACGCCTGCGTATGCATTCTATTATTATACGTAGTTCTGCTACAACTTCGAGCGTACAATTATCCAAAGATTTAACACATTAGTAAGCAATTAATGGTGATAAAGCAGAATGAAACCAACGACGGCAGAAAATAATGATATAGAAATTGTGAATGAGTAAAGTGAAGTGTTGTTAGTCTTCATGTGCTAACTTGAGTAAATTATCAACATTTTTCTAAGAGACCTTAATGATACAATCGTAATAAGTTCACATGCTGAATATTCTTTTATGAAATGGAGAATAATTATGAATATCTTTGACAAATATATTGCCAGAGTATCGAATATGAATCTGGCAACTATTAAAGTGCGCACATACTTTGAAAATTTTTATTATTGACATAAAATATGATAATATTTTAAAGCCAAAGCCCTCATGCCGCGATCCGAAACCCTGAACAACGATTTAAATTTTCCTTCATACTTTCTCCAGGCTTAGGACTGGCAACCAAATATGTCTTGACTGTACAAACATTATTACATAAGAACAATTTCCATCAGAACCTCCCAAGTAGGGTTGGCGACAGGCAGGCGGCTGGCCGTAAAAACTCAAGCCAAAACTTTAAGGTTTATAAAACCTTGTGTGCCGACCCCACGTGAATGAGAAAATGCCAGGGAGAAGATGGACAATTTCTATCAGAAGCACAGTGATCATTATAGATCGTAAAACATGTGTTGTATTATCAAAACATGCCAAGTTGGCGTATTTAAAAATCGTGACAAACCCTTCTGTTTGAAATCCCTAATGATTTGAGACAGTTAAAGGGATTTGCACTTTAATTCAAAAAGGATGAAGTTTTATTTTATATTAAGGCATAAAAATTGACCTGATAACAGAGAATAAACGTATCGAGAGTACCCAAGTAGAGTACCTTCTCGAATAAATGTTATCGTTTTTCTAAATTGATATTAAAAATATTGGTTGAATAAGTCACTAATATAAAAACATGCGAAACTTTAATTATCATCACACCGGTGCTGTAAAGAATTGTAAATTCTAACAGTCGGTTTTGACTGTATTTATATATGTATTGAGACATTGTTATACTTTTACCGTACTTTTTCTTTGAAAAAACAAAGCCAACAATATGTGTTAATACAAGAGTCACGGCAGTAGAAACCTACAATAAAGCGTAGATAATATTTAGTCCTAAACAATTCCTATACATATTAAAGCCGACAAGACGTTATAATTGTAAAGTAACAGCACCTTAGCTATTCACGCTTTCGCAACTCGTGTCTTCAACTTTTTTAAACAATAAACTAAAAATATATTTTTTAAATACCGTGACTCTCAATTTAAATATTCATATTTACCTATCCTTTGAATATCACATTGATCTTTAAAACGATAACTTTCGATAAATACTAATTTAGTCATTTACTATCAACCTCATAAATCACAATCCGAAATAGTAGATAGAATGTTTGCTGTAGCTAACTTTAACGAACTTTTTTATTGCTTTTAATTAAAAATGAAAATCTCTTAATATCAGATAAACCGATTACGTCTTCTCAAGTAAAAAAAAAAACTGACGAGTAAGTCAAAATTCAAATTAATTTCTATATGATATTTATCCGAGAAAAAACCTCAAAGTTTATTCAATTAACATTTTATTATAAAAATATTCAATCATCATACAAAAGTTATTTTCAATAAAGTAGATAAAATCTTTTCATACAGATATATTTTGAATACATCAAAAAACAAAATGATGTATTCATTTCCTTACTTATATATTTAATCAACCTTAATACATATGTTTTGCCATAGACATATGGTATTGTTATGTGATTCATGACTTATTAAATAAGTTTCCATGACAAATAGCCCCAAAAACGTTATACTTTTAGTTGAAAATATTAAATGTATATATTTGCGTAACCTTGTGTAGTGAGATCGAGAGAATGAAAAAAAAAACATTTCAATATACATAACAATCAGCTAGAAGCAAAGATATGCTATATAATAATGAAAAATGCTAATTAAAAGGTTACTTTTCACTAAGTGCATTGAAATAATTAATAGGGTTAGAGCGAATGTTTTAAAGCGAACATGATTTTATATTAATATAATGGTTAAACAAAAAGACAGAATCGAAACTATCAATGTCTTACCTCTTCATAATTGCTGGTCCCTAAGCCTAGTGTATTTAAGTTATTATATTGGAGTCCTTGCGAAGTGACAAAGTTTGGTTGCACGGGGTATGTGACTTGAGTATTGATAGGTGAGTACATGAAAGGCGATCCATACACTGCTTGACCGTACATCAAACATTGCACTGAAACAAATTTATACTTCAAAATATTGTGTCACATCGATCCATCTTCATCATACGATCAAGTGGTCACCTGATTTCGCTAAAAGAGCGAATCGACCACTTACTACATGACAAACATCTCTAACTGACGTTTCTAATGCGTTGCCCGCTCTAAATTGAGCGACTTGAGAGTAAGCGACGTACAGAAATAGGATATTTCTCTATCTACACATCCCTTCCCCTGCCAAAACAACTTTCACTTCACAGTATTAGAAAAAGGTGAAAAAAGGAAGCGGAATATAATTGGCCTACGACATATAAAATCAATTTAACAGAGAGGTGCTGTAACTCACTTGGTTCTTGGTATTGTTGTCCAGAGCTAGGTCCTGGAACTGCATTGATTGTAGAAGTACTGGTTTGCATTTGTGGTCCATGTGCTTGCATATAGTGCATTGGAAACATACCTTTAATATAACAAGCCATGGTTTATTAAAAAAAATTGTTAATATGATGCTAACCCAAACGATTCAGAGAATAAAAACTCCCGGATAATATAGGTCTTAAAAAATGCAAAAACAATCCTGACGTCATTTTACAAAACTACAAACGTTTATTTAATATTGTACATATGAAAAAAAAATCCTTATAATTAAAATTAAACACGGAAACAAAGAACTAGCATAATTTAAGGTCAATAAAAATAATATGATAATAAACAGATCTATGTGTATTATTCAGAGATAACTAAAAAAAATACAACGTTAATACCTGGCATAGCAGCTACTGGACTGACGATCGACATTTGTTGTGGTATTCCAACGCCCAAGATAAAAGTGTTCATAGTGTTTGACGGCCAAGCTGTTGGTGCTACCGAAACAATATGATTTATAAATATCTTACGCAATTTCATTTTACCTAATTTTTACACTTTTACATCTGAATAATATCGTCACTGCGAAAATATTGGAAACAAACATATATAATCTAAATAAAAAGGAGAGCAAAGGAATTCCAAAATACTATTACACCCCTCTTAGTTTTACACATGTTTGCATAAAAACTTTATATTTCTGCTCCCAATCCTGGCATTCAAAAAAAATCCAAACAACTTTATGTCATAAGTGGGAACAAATCTACCAAAAACTCGTTGTTAGATCTAGAATTTTCAGGGTCATATGGTAACGGTGCTATAGAGAATAACTATTAGGTGGGTCAGAAAATAAATTCTTTTGGCTATCCAAGAAAATACACAAGCAGTAAATGTATACATATAATAGATTTCTTGCTTACCATCAGTGGTTGTCGCCGGTGTGGTTACAGTAAGTGGTGGGTCGGTGGTTGTAGGCTGCTTGCGATGTAATTGTCTGGGAACCGTACATTGGACCTTATTCGGCCCAGAATCTGTTTCAATTTGTTTAGAAGCTCGTTTAACTCCCTGATGCTGGAAAAAAATTATTTCGTTGCAGTAAATTTCATCACTATCCGTTCAAATGTTACGGAGATATCCATCCATCCGTCCGTACGTCCATCCATCCATTCATCCATCTAAACATGCGCATTTATTAGCAAGAAGTAAGATGAGCAGCTATTTAAAATTTGCTAATATGTCTAATAGAGTTATAGCCATTCTAACAAGTTCTAAGCGCGTAGTAAGACTAGATTCATGACCATCTTCAAATACCGAGATTCAAAGTTCCTTAACCATCAAAATGTATATAAATCATAACCACAATATGGAAAGCCGATTTGAATATCTTTTACACGTAGGTCCATAGACATTCTGTGTTGTTTCTTGTAAATAACTTTTTTCTACTCACTTGCACTGAATTCATTATCCCAGCGGCCGTAGGTTGAAAAGAAGCATTACATCTAGCTAGATGCTCCTTCTTTTTTTGCCTGTTCTCATTGGAATTCTTTTCCTTTTCACCTTTACTACTAGAGCGATTTTCTCGATGTGTCTTCGCAAGCTCTTTGACCATTACCGCATTATGTCTATTAAACATATATTTTTTACATATACCAATTGTTTACACGTTCAATTACACCACTGTGTACATGTGTAAAGTACATAAAAGTTTAACCTTTGTATTATATATGTATTTAATTAATTGTCATAAAGTTGTTGTGTTAATATTCTTTCTGATTTCGATTATTATTGACCTCTACAAGCGAGAAATTCGGGTTTGCGAGAAATATCTCTAAGCGAGGCATTGTCTGGTCCCGATGGATAATCTCTTTAAGAGAGAAACTCGGTTTTGAGAGAAACATCTATAAACGAGAGGCATTGTCCGGTCCTGACGGACCACTTCCATAAGCGGGATATTCGTGTTATAAAGAATTTATAAGCGTGAGTCATTACCCGGACCCGACTGACGACCATTACAAGTGAGAAATTCGGGTTAAAGAGAAACATCTATATGCTAAAAAATATCTTTTGGACTATCTCAAGTTCGACTGTATTTCTATCAACTTACTTGGATAAAACAGATTCAGTGAGTCGAACAGGCTGATAATCAAAATTATTTCGGTTACTTCCATCCACCATTGTTGGTTTAACTTCGAAATCACCGAAATCGGCAATGTCCGCAATATCCGCTGATGGTGACAAGCTCTCTCTACAAATACAAGTAAAACAATAATGTTAATCATCATAAACTAATCGTATATTACGTATATTGACAACTCATCAAACATCATTTTCTGCTTGCTACATTTTTTATGTTATATCCAGCATCAAACTTGACTGAATCGAATGTAAGGTGCGGTTTTGGAACACATTGGAATTAATAGAACTACTAGTTGTCCGCAAATTCTTCCGGGTGAAATACAAAATCTTCAGGTATTTAGGCTATTTATTTTAGTTAACTGATGTGCTATGAGTTGATGTATTAATGTAGAAAAACCGATAGAGGTGTGTTAGAACCGAGCCATAAGGAGGTCCTTGGTCTCTGCCTACTCCTCTGAGTTTCGAGCGTGAATTTTGTTGTTGATGTATTTTACTTAAACTTGTAAAAAATTACAAAAGCAGACAGTCAGACAGAGTTACTTTCGCATTTATAATATTATAATAAGTACTAGTTGTCGCCCGCGACTGTCCACGCGGAATTTAAAAAAAAACCTAATCAGTAGCCAATATGTTCTTCAAAATTATATTCTACATTTATACCAAATTTCATCGAGATCCATTAAGCCGTTTTGGAGATACCTTCAAACAAACACCCATCCATCCATACATCTAAACATTCGCCTTTATAATATTAGTAAGATTATATTATATTATTATATAGTAAGGATAGTAAAGATTGATAAAAGGAACTTCTTATTGATTTTATAACTAAAATATGGAGGAATTTATGAATATTTCATGAATGATGGTAATTGAATAGTACATATTGTGCCGACTGATAATGATCGATTTAACAACTCACTTTATGTTCATCTTCAGTTCCTGCAGTCCCAAAACATTTTCACCGGTCACTGTGTTGTACTCTTCGTACGAACAAGTAGGGTGACTTTCGAAATACCTTTAAACAATTATTAACATGATATACATTAGTTAAATATAATACTTTAAACTATAATATATAATTATGAATTTCAAACGTAAATTACAGAAATTAACTTATATAAGGATGAATACAGTGAGATGATGAGTATGAAGATGTGTACAGTGTAAAATATAACATATTTAATATTATTATGTTGTTGAATATTTTAAATACCGTTGCATGTTGTCGTTGTAGTTAAGCTGATTGTAACTGACTGGAGTTTCAGTGCTCGATTTGCTATCATTGTAGTCATGATGTGGGGATATACCTCCCAGCATAACCGAATCACGTTCCTGTAACATCATCATCCTGATAACTTATCACATCGACACTACTTTATCATAATTTACACGAATTAAAATATCACAAATTCTTTATAACCATTGTTGTTATTTTCCGAAGATATTCGCGCATTACGAATAACAAATTATATATAATAAAACCCATTTGGTATCACTTCCTTGGTTATTATATGGATTTAACCATGAATTGAAATCTATTACTATACCATTTCAATAATTTCGTTGTTTACTAGGCGAAATACATGTAAAAACTTACGCAATTGCTGTGATCAGGATCGTGCGTTTCCTTACGAGTATCATCATCATTCTTTGGCTGGTCTTCTAAAAGGTTTTCTATATACTTAGCTAAGTCTTGACATCTCTTGCTCAACTGTTGTTTTACAACTTCGGCAGGCTTAGTGAGAACCTAAGAAGAAACATTTTAAAAATTATTGACCGTGATAAAGCGACTCAGCGACTTGCGCGATGTTCAGAGCAGTAACTGAGAACCCAATAATATTATTAAACGCCTATAAATTACTTACCTCGTTTAAAATTTGAATAATACTCTCTCTAAGTGATTGAGCTTTTAACTTGTCTTCTTCAGAAAATGTTTGACTTTTGTTGGGATCGGGTGATTGAAACACATTAGGATTTAAAGGTCCCTAGAACAAAAATATCAATTTATATTTCCTTGAAGTCTTAATTATATTTTATATAATTAAGATATATATGTTCCCGTGCCGCTTCGTCTGCGCTGATATTGCAAGACCAAAAAAAAAACGTTTTATTCTTCATCAAGCAATGTTAAATGATCCATTTCTATATCTTTTCATTGAATATTAAATGCAAAATAATTTTAATTCTTTTGATTAAAGAAAAAACTTTAATAGGTATATATACTAAATTAAATAAAGAAGTCAACATTTTTTTTTAAATAGTCATCATCAGCTCACTATACGTCTCACTGAGGGGCTCGTAGCCTAATCATGTCAGTCAACAATGCTAGAGCCTAGGGCGGGTTACTGTATCACCTTCATCGTGAGAACATCAGATAAATGTAAATCGAAATTCGAAAAAACACATTGGTACATGACGGGATTCGAACCCAGGACCTGCAGATTGCAAGTCAAGTGCTTAACTCCTGAGCTACCGACGCCCAAACGACACTTTTTAAAATTGTATCACAATGTTAATATAAGTGTATAGTAGATATAGTATAATATTATACATAAAAATAGTACACCACCAGTCACAGAATCATTTGACTCAAGGAACCAGCGGCAAAAATCATAGACAAAAGAGTATCTTCACTATACAAGCATCATAATTTTTTTCTGATATTAAATATAGTTAAATAATAATTACTACTTATATAAATTAATTAAAATCAATGCTTACTTCAATTATATAGTGCTTTCCGATAACGAACTCAAGTTTCTTCGACCATGGATTGATGAATGAAGACCATTCTGTCTCTAGTCTTACGTAATCGCCATTTTGTGCCCTCATCCTGTTACAAAGAAATAAAAAACAAATTCATAATTTTCATATTAACACAAACGACACTTTTGTTGATAAATTTTATAATGAAAGACATTTAAAAATATATAAACAACTGATATCGTGAACTAAAATTTTTCTACTGATTCTATCTCTGTTCTCGCTTAAAATTCGTCAAAATCTTAATAAACTCCCTCTGTTAAATAGTGTTATAAAATTAAGTAATACATAAACAATATAAGTATGTAATTTATACTGGAATTATTTATTGATTTCTTATCATCATGTCATATCCAAGTAATGTATGTTCTGATCACAACATTTATCAGTCTTTTGAAACTCGTAATGTTGACACATGCTGTCAATTATTCAATAATAGACAGAGAACACAATTTTGGGGGACTCTGCTTTCTGGTTGAGTGCGTAGTACAAGTGTTTTTTTTTAGTTGCGGTTATTTTATTTAGTTTTACGTTATCTGAGACAATCTGTTGATTTACTTTTTGTGTTATTTGTTTGGTTATTGGTTTTGTGATTGTCTAAGGTAAGTTCCTTTAGTTTAAGTTAAAACTAGTCCAAAATGGATACCGACCCTCCCGATCCTGGGGGTGGTTATGAAAATTGTAATGTACTTCCACAGACAGAAGGTTCTTTGAATAATAATAGAAAACGGACTAATTATGATCATGATTATGTTCAACATAACGTTGTTAAAAAAACTGGTGATCTCCCTATTCCTTCTATTCAATCAACATACATAACCCCTGAATTTACTCTGAGAAAAAATAAATATGAAGGCTCCGAATCCCCTTTTTTAGTTCATGTTTCCAAAAAAGAAAATGAGTCGTCTTTAGGTGTTTCTCTAAGACCAATCCACTTTGGATATTTTTTGTCAAAAAATAATATTAAAAATGTGCTGGCTGATGGTGTGAAACGTGTTGGTCGCAATCGCATATCGGTTGAGTTCAAGTCAGCGTCAGATGCTAACTCTTTTCTCGAACTACCCACTCTTACGCAATATAATTATGAGGCGGTAATCCCTTCATACAATGTTACCCGAATGGGGATTATTAGAAATATGCCCACCGAGTGGTCGTTGGAAGAAATTGTCGAGGAATTAAACTCTGACCTTACCCAGCGAGGCCTCGGTAAAATAGTACGAGCTCGCAGACTTAATAGAAAAGTCCGAAGTGAAGGTGGGTCCCCCTCGTGGGTTCCCACTCAATCCATTGTACTTACTTTCTCAGGACAAAGGATACCAGAACATGTTTATGGCTTTTATAATTCTATACCCGTCGAAATATATTTGTTGCCAACAATCCAATGCAACAAGTGTTGCAGATTTGGGCATGTCAAGTCACAATGTAGGTCGAAACCCCGCTGCTTTGTCTGTTCCCAACCTCATGAAGGAGAAACATGTGACAAAACATCACCAACTTGCCTATACTGCTCTGGAAGTCATAGAGCCAATGACCAAACCTGCCCTGAATTCGATAGACAAAAAAAAATTAAGTATGTCATGTCCACAGAAAATAAATCCTATCAAGAGGCTTCTGCAAGGTACCCCCGCACCGGCATGCGTTCATATTCTGGATCAACTAGTAAGATCTCTTCTGTTTCATGTTCCCCCCTATCTTCCTCCCCTCGTACTCCATTGAAATCTTCAAGCCGTAAAACTGTGTTTCTTCCACGCCGGACATCTACTCCGGCCTCAAGCCCTGGTTATGATCGCCGTGCGCTCCAAAGGATCACGGAATACCCTCCCTCGTCACTCTCCAATGGATGTGCCATTTCCAATACATCAATTTCAGCTTCTGATGATTCAATGCCACAGGGCAATGAAATATCTTCCGTATTGAATTTCTTCTCTCGACTTTCTGAAGTCGATTTACCGAACAATCTTAGAGAAAAACTTACTCAGCGTCTATTCTCCCTTCCCGATGGCTCCTCGCAATATTCTGCAATGGAACTGTCGTAGCGTTAGACATAAAAAGCATGAACTTATCGACCTAATCAATACCCACAGTCCTGTTATCGTTGCCATTCAGGAGACTTGGTTGAACCCGGAGATTCGATTTCGGATCCCTGGTTTCGCCTGTCTCAGGGATGACAGAGTTGATGGGCACGGTGGTTCTGCGTTTTTAATTTCTCGATCTATTACCTACTCACAAATTCCACTTTCAGGTCTCTCGAATACATTCAACGCTGTAGCTCTTAGAGCTTTTAACATTTCCTTTATTTCTATATACATACCAGATCCCCGTCTTTCCACCCTAAATGAACTATTTGTGATAATAGATTCTCTTCCACCTCCTGTCGTTCTCCTAGGAGATTTCAATATTCATCACACTCTTTGGGGGTCCCACTCCTGCGACTCCCTATCCCTTGAATTTCTCGATCTCCTGCATGACCGAGATCTTTGTATAATAAACGACGGCACTCCCACGCGAAGAGTCCGACCGGGACAAGACGAGAGAAGTGCGGTCGATCTTTCCATTTGTTCTCCCTCGCTGGCTTCTTTATTCTCTTGGACG
>JAOPJD010000025.1:3240858-3260839 GCA_026167825.1 Papilio polyxenes | reverse complement strand
AGTTAATCCGTTAAGCAAAATGTTAACTTCGTTAATTAACGATTAACGGATTAACGAGTTAATGCCCAGCTCTGGTTGAGAGGTTATCTGCTGCATTCTAAATTAGTTTTTGAATTGAAGTACACTCACTCACTCACATATTAAACATATCAAATAGGAAATCCTTTTCTTTATTTGTCCTATTTCCGTCCTCATACGTATTAAAGAAATTTGTAATCGAACTTCAAATTCACTAAAAAACGAGAAATAAATTAAAATTTTAAGAAAAAAAAATAACCGACTTCATAAAAAAACAAACTCAAACAAAATGCACTAAAAGGTAACATAAAACAATCTCAAACAAAATGTACTAAAAAGTAAAAAATAATGTCATGAAAACCCTCTAAACTCTAAAGAAAGTTCTCTTCTTTCTTGTACCATTGCTATATTGTATAATTATTGTTATTTTGGAGTCGGTTTCGGCCTAAGTAGGGACATAAAAGTAAGTATGTCTAATACATCTCAAATTTATAATGTAATCTATTTACTGCGGCCGAAACCGACTGCGAAATAATAATTATACAATACTAACTGTGCCCGCGACATCGTTCGCGTGAAATACTGTTTACGGGTAGCAGTTTTTTTTTTGCTTAATATTATATTTAACCGACGTACTATGCATTGATGTATGGATGAAGAAAAACATAGAGAGGTGTGCCAGGACCGCGCCAAATGTAGGTCCTTAGTGTCTGCCTACCCCTCTGAGTTACAGGCGTGACTTTTGTTGTTGTTGTGGTGGTTTTTAACTTAAACTTATAAAAAATTATAACAATATATTAAACTTACAAAACATTCACATAAACATAATATATTCTCATACAAACTTTCATTACCTATTCTCTTTTGTTATATTGGACCGTTGAGGTAAAATTTTTGCAAACTTTAAATGTCGTATTTATTTATTTCAAATTAGCAGCCTTAGATTAATTAGTAATTTTGATATAATAATGACGATAATTCCATATAAATTTTCACTCCCACCCTCAACCCCTTACAACCATATTTTCGCTTTAAAAGTAGTCTATGTTTTTTTTCCGGCTCTAGACTATCTCAGTACCAAATTTCATTTAAATCGGTTCGGAAGACGATAGTAGGCGATAATTCCATGTAAACTTTCACCCCCACTTTCAACCCCCTTTTCGCGTCAAAATGTAGCCTACGTCCTACCTCAGGCTCTAGACTATCTGTGTACAAAATTTCATTTAAATCGGTCCAGTAGTTTTGGCGTGAAAGCGAGTCAGACAGACAGACAGAGTTACTTTCGCATTTATAATATTAGTAAGGATTTGCGCTTGGTAACGCTAATCGCGCGGAAACCATGTGCATTTCCAGGATTAGCGTTGCTAGGTGTCCGGATAAAACCGGACATAGGTAAGCTTTTTGATTGCGTGTCCGGCCAAAATAAACGGTTTTCCGGCTTTTTACATTTCCCAAACGAGAGTGTACCTATCAATACTGAGACAAAATCCTAAATAACATAGGATGTCCGACCTTTCTACTACCCAAATGTCCGGCCAAACTGGCTGGTCTGTCCGGCTACTAGGTTCGCGGCCTGGCAACCTTACGCGGGATACGTTTGTTTAACATTTATTCGTGAACTCTGCATCGTCAACGACAACAGTTCGACATAATACCATATTGAAATTTGACACAGGTATTGAACATAGTCTCAAATGACACAAAGTACTATACTACTATTCATCCTAGGATTGTCTTATTATGCCTGGACCAAGTTACAGACAAATGCTAATATTTAAATAATTTATTGGTTTCATAAATTTCTAACAGATGGCGTTAGATACGCAATAGATACTAATGAAATCTTATGTCTTAGAAAATCGTATATTTTTACGATAGATAACACTTCTAAAAATAAATTGAAATTAACAAAGCCAAAGCACAAATCTAAAATAGTAACAGTCTCTTAGTAAAGTGTACACTTAGGGACCTTCATGCAGCGAGCTTACAATTTACTTAAAGACCGGGAACATATCTGCAGTTCCTCTGGTGTTGCGGATGTCCAATGAACATCTGTGATCCCGACGATCGTGTGCCCCTTCTCTCATATAAAAAATGTACCACCAAATTGTATACACGTAGGATATTATAGGGCTCTTTTCGATCGAACTGGTGAAAAGCGCCATCTTACATAAATTTAAAACACTAACTTATTGGCATTAGATCATAAAGACCCCTTTTACAACGGTAATAATCAATAAAAATATGTCAATGTTATATTAAAGTTAAAATTTATTTCCCATTCTCTAGATCTATAATTCCTTTCAACCTATATTTTATATAGATCTTAAATAATAATACTAATACATTTCAATAATATTTTACTCATTTATTAAAAAAACTTAATATGTACATGGATGTTTGACACAATTTTAACAATAAATTAACTTAAAATTTTTTAACAAAAAATCTATGATTTGACACAGAAATAAATTAAATCTTAATTAATATATCACAGAACTTAATTCTTAAACTATTGAATAGCAGCCAATAAAAGTGTAGCTACAGCTTCATTGGGCGATCTGACAGTAAGTTGCATAGTAACGCCTGATAGAGATGGTACTATTTTGGCTATAAATATAACTGGAATGTCTTTACGCCATGTTCCTAATCCACAGATTTTCTTTATAGTATCCCCCTTTATAGAAGATTCTGGTAAACCTAAATGCTTACACATAGCTTTTGCAACTTCTGTAACATCTAACTTATTCATGGCAAAAGTATCCATTACTTCTTTTACCGATTCTGTACTTTGCCAAGAATTCTCCCAGTCATCAGAAACAGCTCGAATTTTAAATTGTTCAGAACATCCAAATTCTATATCTTCCAAAGGATATGTATCTGTGTAACAATCTGCTGGGTAAGGCTGCCCAGTTTTTGGATCACAATCATATACTATAAACTCAAGAACTGCTCCAAAACATGCTACAGAGTTGTATGGATTTGTAGGAAACTCCAATACACAAAATATATTTCCTTTCGTTTCATAAGGTAGACTTTGGCATGGTACTTCACATATAAGATTATATTCAGGTGCAACATCTAAACATACATGAATTTTTTCAAGTAGATGATCAAATAGTGTATTCAGACACTCAAATTGAAGAATTAAATGTTTGGCGTAAACATGCTTAATACATTTTACTTGATATTCAGTCTCTGGTTCTGTAAGTTCAATTGGTTCACAAGTTTTAAATATTGGTCCAAATTTCTCAATGCATGGAATCACCTTCAATTGCTTTGCATATTGTTCTTCCAAAGAAAGAATAGTCTGAACCTGAAACAGTTCAATTTGTGCTGATTCTTTCTTGTTATCTTTAATAACTTCTACAATCGGAACTGTGTCCATGTTAAAATGCTCTTCTGGATGTGTATTTAAATGATTTTGAAGTGCTTTCTCTAATAATACAAAATTAAAATTTGGTACATTAGAAATGTAATTATTAATGAGTTCTTTATCTCCGGAATCTAAAATGGCACTGTAGAAAACTGCTCGATCTCGAACTTCATCATCATCATCCGACTGACATCTAGCAAGTAAAACTTTTATATTGGGAAGAAGGTCAGCACATGATGCTCCGAATTGAGCTATTGCAGAAACAGCAGCAGCTCTTACTGGTGCGGATTCCAAAAGAATTCTGTTATAAATAAATCTGATATATCTTGAAGGCTGGCGAAACTTGGGACCCTCACGTCCTATAACATGCAATATACGCACTGCAAGGGATGCTTGGTCACAGTCTTCAATAAACTCACACAGATGAGCTAGGCCTGTTTCATTGGCATTTGGATTTTCCTCAATCAATTTAATGATAGCATTGACAATGGCTGTTTTGTATACCATACCACCTTTCTCTCGGAGCATGCCAGATAAAAATGATACAAGGTATTGTTGTTTCTGAGGAAATTTAGTGCAAAGGCTCTTAATAGCGCTAACTACCACAATTTTAAATTCATCTGATATTTCAGACATGAAACCTGAGATTTGCTTCATTAGCCTCTCAATAGAAGCCTCTGTACAGGTACTAAGCAGGGTTGTGACAGCAAGAATTGCTACAGTCCGGTTAGAATCAAAAATCAGATTTTCAAGATCAATTGTACACACAATCACAGCTTTTGGGTGCTTTGCAATAAGTTGTGCTAGAGTCCGTGCACCTGCAAGCCTCAAGGTAGCTTTTGAAGAGACACAAAAGATTTGTAATACAGACATAACTTGAATAAGATCTCTTATATTTTTGCTTAGGCTGACAACAGCATGTGCTGCTTCATACATAACTATTTCTGACGTGTGCCGTAAATAAGATTCTATATAATCTACATAAGGTTCAGATTCAGTTTGATTCTCAGCTAGTTTAGCAGCATGACGAATAAGAAGAGAAATTGTATTAGGAGATTGAATTGTCTCTTGCAATAACTTTTTTACTAATTTAACCATGGATAAACGGTCATTTTGTCTTGAAATAGAAACTACGCCAAGTGCATGATACGGTACAATGCCACTGTCAGACATCATGGCTTCCTGTGAAACAAAGAAAAACATATTCTTAAAAATTTATGAAATATGAACCTTGTTTAAAATTAATTTATTATAAGTGATTTACTTTTTGATCTTATTCCACTTAATTTACAATAACTCACACTCATTCCATATTGTAAGATGAGATAATTACATCTTGAAAGCTATCCAAATTTACATATGCTTTTTTTCAATTAAAATTTAGTTGACATATGCTGTAATGCTCCGGGGAAATAGTATGAATTGCCAAGATTTATTTGTTTTACTATTATTTATATACTACAAAAGAAATGCATTAGAGTAATTGCTCAAATAGATAACCAAGATAGTTAAAGACCATACTTCATTGATTAAAACCTACTAACTCTTCCCTCCATATATATTTATGATATATTAGTTAAACGTCAATAACATTAAAAAATATAGACTTTCACAAAAGTAGACACATGAAATGTTAACACTCCCCACAAAGATAAATTAAGTTTATTGCAATCTATCCCTACTATATGGCTGTATAAATTTTTAACCACCTAAAGAAATAAAAGAAGAAATGGAATTCATTAGAAAATTAAAAACTTTTCTAATAAAGCAATGTTTTTACACTCTAGAAGAATACTTTGGAAATTCAAAAAAAAAACTAAACCCTACTAAGAATGTATTATACATAATTACTTTTTTGTTGATAGATTACATGTATTAAATTAGTTCAAATAAATAAGATAAGTAAACATAAAAATTTATCAAATTATAATTACCTGAGCTTCATTCACCCATCTCTGAGCCAAATCTGGGGCAAATGTAGACAAGTGTAAAGCAGAAACCAGAGCAGCTGAACTAACAGCTGGATTCTTATCCACTATAGCCTGTTTCACATATCTCTCAATACCTTGTAACATTGAGTTGTCGGTAATGCTGCACAGAGTTCTTATTGCTGCACCTCGTATTAGGTCTTCTTTATTAGTCATATCTTTTATTAAAGAAGATGTTACAATAATTACATCTTGAGCTAAAGAACTAAGTTCTTTTATACTCAAATATACTAATCTACGCAGCTTTACATCTTTAGATTTAAACAATTTTGTTATTGCAAAAAAAGTGGATGTAGCCTCTTCAGTTGTAAGATGTATCCCTTGGTTTAACATGAATAAGGTCTTACTTAATATGTGAATACATTTCTTAGTATTCACTTGATTTGAGTTAAAGTATCGAACTTCTTGTAAAATAATAGTTTTATCCAACATTTGAAACACGTTCGTTCCACCACCGTCTTCTTCTTTTTTATCTTTACGAAAAGTAGCCATTCTTTTTGTTTTACAATGCTTAGATAAAGGTTTCAAAATGTACGGATATTCAATAATCAATACAACATACCCTACCATCAACAAAACAAAAATCGTTAATGTAAAATTTCAATGTCAAAATAGACCTGTGTCGATTAGGTATAAACAGATCACAGTGATTGATGTTTACGTTCTCGATCGAGTCGCGAGCCATAGAAAATCCGGGTATTTTGAACCCACTATTCGGATCGAGTTAGTTTCGTTCTGTTTTGACCACAACCTACGATTTGTGTACCGTCGACCGTGCCGACATTTCCGGTGTTTAGGACCTTATCGCTATACCAATGTGTCATGAGAAAAGCGAATCCAAGCAATAACAAAGTAAAAGTAGGTAAAGTGTGCTCTTTTGCAGATTGTTTACTATAATTATAAGCTCCTTATTTCTATCGCAATCGCAAGGCCTCATGACTCATGATCTGCGACCCAAGACCCGTCGATTAAGTTGAACGAGTAGGCAGTACTTCGAGGACAGAGTCGTAAAACTCGAAAACTCGAGTTAAACACACCAAAGGGTCGGATCGACTCTGTTCGCGATAACCAATAAATCGTTCATCGATCTATCTACTCGAGTCAATCTTATTAATATTATAAATACGAAAGTTTAGATTGATTAATGTTTGCTTCTGGGTTTCTAGGTACCTATCTCCAGAACGGTTGTATTAATCTCGACGAATTTTGACATAGAGGTTGAGGCCCAGCTACCAGTATTACCAGATTTTAAAATATATTTTCCCATAGCTTCTCAAAATATATAAATAAATATACGAAATATATAAATAAAATATATAAATATACATTGATATCCCTAGTAGAATCGACAAAATGTGTCAAAATGTATAGGAAAAATTCGTGACATGCACGTGACATATCGAAAGTTATTGTCATTTCCATATATTTTGGATTTTTCGATTAGCGACTTCGCAACCTCCGTGAAGTTGGCCCCCTCACTTTATTTTTTTACTTTTTTATGCAAATCGTTTGAGAGAAAAGAAATATCGTTTGAGAGTTCCTACTTTCTCCGTAAAAACTATTTCAAATTTGAGTGTTAAGTTGGCCCCCACACTCAATTTTTATTTTTTTCGGTGCAAATCGTTAGAGAATCGTTTGAGAGAGATTGAGAGAAAAGAGAAATTGTTTAGGAGTTAATACTTTTTCTGAAATAAATATTTCTAGTTTGGAATCGAAAGTTACAAATCGATTTTCCTTTTTTTCTGAATTAAGTATGGCAATCATGCACTAAGACGTTTCCAATTTATTTTAACGATAGAGAATGGTTAGGGAGTAATTGAGAGAAAAGAGAAATCGTTTGAGTTAATACTTTTTCTGAAATAAATATTTCTAGTTTAGAATCGAAAGTTACAAATCGATTTTCCTTTTTTGCGAATTTAGTATAGCAATCATGCACTTTTAGACGTTTCCAATTTATTTTATAAGTAGAGAATGGTTAGAGAGTGATTGAGAGAAAAGAGAAATCGTTTGAGAGTTAATACTTTTTCTATATCTGAGAGGATATCTGAACCGATCAAACTAAATTATGACAGCTCATTAGCGCCACTCCAATCAATGTCACAGAGTTTAACAAGATATTTGTCGTACTGTGGCTGTCGCGAAGTTTTTATTTTAAGGCATTTTCTATGCTTCAGTAGTTTTATATATTAAGTATAAGTAAGCTTCTATAAGTGTTGACTATAAATTTGACCTTTTTCACTATTGTTGGTTAACTGTTGCTGATATCGTAAGTAATTATTTTAATGTTTTTCATTATTATTAGAAATTTAAGGTATCTTATATTTTAATTACTCCTAATGCTAAAAAAACAGGTTTAAAAAAACACAAATATAAAGTTTGTCAGCATTTATTACTTTACTAATCTACAAATTCATTTGTACAAGGGTATTTGAAAAATTGTTGGCATTTGTTGCCCTAACACATTAATATTATAGTGATTTGATTTATAAATTTTAATTACATAGAGCTAACATGGCTTAATTTATAAACTTAAAACATAATTTTCGTGAAAGATTCGCGCGGCGCTCTCTTCATGGCATTTCCGCAAGAATAACGAAAAATTTTAATGTACAAAGTTAACATTTGATGATTGACTGCTGCATATCGGTATATAGCGAACCAAAAGCTGGAGAGGGTGCGCAAATACAAAGATTCGGTTAAGCGGTTAAACGAAGCTAGGGACAGCGATCAAGAAGTCAAGACCCGTATCGAAATAGCACGCAATGAATTTGAAAAAAATGCGTAAAATTTTCTGCACTGGTAGTCTTAAAATATCTTTGCGCATTCGACTTCTCAAGTGTTAGGGCCATCCTTCTCTACGGATGCGAGGCTTGGACAATAAAAGAAGACCTCATAAAACGTATTGAAGCATTCGAGATATGGGCATATAGGCGGATATTGGCCATAAGCTGGACTCACAAAATATCAAACGATTTCAACTCATCTTGATGGGAAAAGTCCCCGGTAAAAGAAGTGTTTGTTGGTCGCAGAAAGAAATCCTGGTTGCGCAACATCCGAGAGGACAGGGGTTGCGAGTATAGCCCAACTGTTTTGCTTCGTAAGAGACAGAGTAAAATATGGAGAACTGAACGCCAACCTTCGCTAGTCGAAAAGGCACCTCAAGAAAAAGAAGAACATTAATTTGATGAGTCTTAACTAAGAGTTCGCACTACCGAAAATATTTTACTATACCCCGCAATGGACGAAAACATGTTTTATGTGTCGGGAGTGCGTATTCACGGTTAGAACATGTTTTACTGTAAAAATATAAGTAAATTGTACAAAAGCTTTAATATAAAATTTAGCATTACTTAACGTATTGTGGAAAAAATGTTAGCAGTGAAGTGAGATTCATACTAAACTATTCAAATGTTACGTCCTTTAATCACGAATTTCCATTTACAAATAATGTAGGATAAGTAACGTTTTAGTCCACTGGAGAGTTTAGTAGATGATTTACCGCATAATCGAGACTTAGATATACGACATTTGATATCATTAAAAATAATCTTAGAAATCAATGCAATGATTACATATACACTTTGGATCTAATACTATTATATTAGTAATAACTACATAAAACGAAACTTGACAACGAATATCTATTATTTTAAATAGTAGTAAAATGTTTGTTCATCCTAACAAATAACAAGTTTTTACAATATGGAATGACAATAAGTATATTCTCTATAAATAAAGGAAAAATTTATATAAATTATTTATACCTCGGCGAAATTAATAACACGCCTTAGGCGCTACAAATCAATAGATGTATATTTAAATAAACAACTGCCAAGCAGAAAAACAACATAGTATCACATTTCTGAACATAACTTCCAGTATCACCAAATTTATCATTTTGATACAACTACTTATACTTATAATTAATGACCTTGCGTCAAATAAAACCTCTAACTCTTAAAATTAAAAAAAGAACATTAAAGGAAATGTGGGTATTATTAAAAAAAAAAACGAAAATATGCAAACAAAAATAGTTACAACGATAATGTCTTTTTTTTTCAAAATAAATACATCGACATTATCATTATCTATATACATCAAAGGAAGTCGTGTTAGTTACACTATTTATAACTCAAGAACGGCTGAACCGATTTGGCTGAAAATTCATGGGTATGTAGTTGAGAACCAGGATACGGACATAGGATACTTTTTATGCCGTTTCCTTTTTTTTAAATTCCGCGGGAACGGAGTCGCGGGCAAAAGCTAGATAATAATAAATACATCAAGATTGTATTCATACAATACAATTTTTTTCTGCTTATCTGATTAAAGTTTGCTACAAGACTACATCTACATGACGCTAGAAAATGGTTTATGTTATTTTATTATAAATACATTCAATAATAACTTCATAAATTAGCATCTATAAAATTTCCATAAAATTTCGCCAACAGTTCCATGTAATGTTACCAGTGTTGTATCATAATTTTTTCAAATTTTTATCTATAATAATGCCTTCCCACTTCACTTTATCATTATTTACATTATATTAAAATTTACATAAAAACTGTATGTCAAACATAGATAATTTTTTATTTTTATATTTTAATTGTTTAACAAATGACCAAAAATATTTTTTTGCTACATTAGTGAACCTACACATTTCTTTTGTTAATTTTCCAATAATCAATAAATTTATATGAAAAATTAGTAATTGTTATACTCTTATTCCACCATACACTGTAACTTTAGTTCTAAATGTCGAAATAATTTCTTAGACCATGGCTTATTTTCATTACGACGGTCAAGATTGGCATTTTAGGAAATTATAAATGTCAAAAGTAATTATGTAACCTAATTTATGAGCACAAAAAGATATATATGAAATCCTTTTGTACCATAATACACTAAAAATATTAAGCCTAAGCTGGCCTTTTACGCAGCTTTACAATTAAATATTTGTCAAAGATCTATCATCTATTGCAAAAGATGGACAAAGGCCTGCTTTTATCATTTATGTAACGAGTTACTTAGTACCATAGATCATTGCGATACCATGATAATAAACTCGTATCTAAAACAATACTATTCTATACATTAAAATGGATTCATATCTTACTAATAACTTCGAGTTGCCTAGCATGGTACCTGCGCAGAATTCTCAAAAATACCTCTTCTAAATATTTTGAAATGTGTTTGAATTTTGGTCTCCCATTTGGTCGTGTAATTGTGCGAATGTTCATTTATATTTAGGCATAAATCGGCAATTAAGTTGGATATATGATTATAACAATGTTACCGCCTATTTATAAATCATAGGTAACGCTTTGAATTGATTGCAATTCTTCGGTCTCAAAATTAGCATATCTTAAGAAATTAAACTGTTTAAATTTCGTAAGACATAATAATAAATTAATTAAGAAAAATAAATTTATTGTTACTTATGCATTGGAGTAACGATATGTTGGGATATACTCGTATGTTGTTTCTATACAAAATCATTAAACGCTTATAATTAAATAAAAATAAACTTATCTAGGCCGGCATTGGAACTATTCTCTAACGTTTTAATGCTAATGGCTAGTATTTTTATAAACTCTAATATTTTGGCACTATCAATACCTTTAAGCACGCACAATAACTTAATTTAAGTGCCACACCCAAAGATTTTAAAGGTCAATAAGGTAGGCCATTAGTTTCGATTTATGATGAAGACAACAAGTTTGCGGCCAACCTTTTACGTTAAAGACCGTAAGAAGAAGAAATAGTATGGACGTTTCCGGCCGATGATTTAGCTAGATTTAAAATTTATCAAAATTACAAAAAAAGATATTAAGGATTGATATAAATTAGAAAATAAAAATTAAACCGGAAAGGTGTACCGATTTTGATGCGTGGCGTAAGAGTACGCCCAGACCTGAGACTTTATCTTCCGATAATTTGATCGCATCGGGCTGTAACTGAGCACACTGGTACGATTAAATAGTCGGGTTGAATGTGGGTGCGCACACTAGACAAACAGTTGCCCGACTGTTTTCAAATATTTTTTAGTTACTCTTCAATTTTTGAAGAAAGCGGGCGTCTTAAGATCCCGCGCAGACTAAATTTGAACTAATTCCGTTCCTATTGTAAAGTTCTACCAATAGTAATGTATTTATATAACTATTAGTACTTAGATATCATTGCAATATAATATTAAAATACTTGGGTTGTTGGTTACGATAAAATTAAACAAAATATATATATTAACTATAATATTAATAACATTGATATGATCTCAATATTAATGTGTTGATTTACTAATCAATAAATATATTTTATAAAGTTGTTCGTGGTTTCTAAGCTGTTAGCCTATAAATTAGTATTACATATTTAATAGTTTTAGTAGTTTGATTTTCAATTTCATAACATAAAGATAATTATAGCTTTTTCTAGTTCAATTATTATTGTAATCTTAATACATGCTCGTTTAAACCGTACCAATGTACGCAGCAAATGAATTAAATCTCTAAGTTTGCCGACTAAAAAATCGGTAGTGTGCGCACGCCCATAGCACGCCATACAACTCAAGCAGACAGCCGATATTTGGGCTATTATTTAGTTTGAAGACAATCATGGAACTCATTAAAGCTTTTAGTCGCCCAATACCATATCCGTGCAGTATGCGCACCGCTATACTGATTAAGCATGTTAGTTAGTAGTTGCGGCTCAGTTTTCCGCAACTCCACGACAAGCGCGTATTTTGCGTGAAGGCAGGCTGTGGGTTACTCCAGCCAGCCCAGCAAACGTACTGATTAAGCATACGATCAAACTATTGGGCGACTAAAAGTCTCTAGTCTGCGCGGGCTCTAAGAACAAATCTTATCAATATCTTTACGCTACGGTTTATGTTATTGTTCTAAAAAAACGTTTCATTTTACGATTACATTAATCTTAAATAATTCTATATTTTCCATTCAAAAATTCATAATACAATATTTCTTATTAAAATCGGCACTATCTTGATTTAACATAACAAAACATACACCCGGATATATTATATTTCTACATATGTTACTAAATTTGTTTGTTAAATCATTATTGTCCTAAAATTTTAAATAATTTCTTCGTTTAATCATAGCTGCCATGTTGCCATAAATACATACTTTTAATACCTTTTACTTATTTCCATGCCAAATGAATTATTTTGTTAACTAACCTTTAAGACTTACAACATACAAGAATAAGCAGAGAAAAAAACTGCATTTGCATTTTGTTTTAAAATCGGAGATGGTCCATTTGAAAGCCTTGAATTTTTAAGAAAACAGTGTTTTTTATATTTAGTGCTTGTTTTGTTGTTTTTGGGGAGTTTTGTATTGTTAGAAGGCACGTACTCTGTTCGTTACTATTATGCCGTGAGGTTACCAGAAAAAGACTTTATAATTAAAATTAGAAGGTATTTGTCTTTGGTTCGAACCCGTAGTCTTAAAATATCTAATCTTTGGACTGTAGATTAGTTATCGATTAAACATATATTTGGAATTTACCTTTGGTTAGTTAATAAAAAGAAAATTGCTTATTTGTTCTTGTTGAAAACATCTTAAATTACTTAATTCATAAAATAAATGTTTCATTAATAGAATAACCGTGGGTTTCTGAGACCAAAATCCATGTTTAAAACACATTGTTATCTCTATTTTGTCAAAGATAATGTCGGGGATGACATTATCTTTTATATAGATATTTTGGTCTCAGAAACCAACGGTAAGTAGTGTAAGGAAAATGTATGAATATAAAATTCGTCTGGATATTGTGTTGTACTTCTAAAAAGTAATTAAAATCCCATCCATAAAGTGATTGCAGCAATACTCAACCAATAGTTATTACGTATTTTAACGCTATAGCAATGAACGTTCTAGAAATTTCTCACATTTCTTTCGACTACGTAATATACAACATTTAATTTTCACATCGTTTTACCACCATTTACTTACATTACATTTTTTAATTCGCTTTCAAATCGAGCATATTTACCTCAGATATAGACAAGAGATTATATTATAAACTTTGAAATACATTAGATATGACGAAGGTAACTATAGTTTGTATTTTGGAGTTCACGCTGCACGGCGTAGAGTACTTGGATGACTGAGACTGTGCTGGATGGATCTACCACGATTATCATCTGAAAAACATTAAAATAAACGTTAAGTATATATCCATCCATGATCTTTTAACAATAAGGGTCACACTGATCGTTACCCTGTAAGTAGTACATATAAAGAAATACCATTGGTGAAATTAGTCTCAGAAAATTAGATTATTGTAATGGTATATTTAACACATTCAGCTTCAAGTTAATTTCTTCGTACTTTTTGGTTCTGTCAATCGACAGTAATTTTGATATTGTTTCTTTTCCTAATTCATTTTTATTAGTTAAATTTTCGTATTACCTAATCACCTCTTCAGACGTTCATAGCGTAGTACACGGGGTTCGGTGGTTGAGCCAATGGTGACGTAGCAGAGGGCGCTTGCGAGGAAGATGCAGCGCCCTCTGGCGCCGTTCGGGGCACTCGTGACGGCGATCCGGGAGCTGGCTGATACAGCGGTGGCGCCACCTATTATGAAACAAATAACATTTGTTCATTTTGTGAGGTTTCATAAAATTCTGATTTTAGTTGATGATTTACGTTGTGTAAATTTATATCGTCACAAACTTTGGGATGGAATCACTCGAAATAAACTATTATCAAAATTATTTTTAAGTTATGTTCTGAAAATTTTAAAATACATATCTTACCTTTTCCGAATAACAAATCATTTGTTTTCCACCGCCGGGTTGCGGAGCGGGTACGGGCCTGTATCTTGCCGGGGCCGGGCATAAGTTCTGTAAACGTAAGAGTTTTTTATAAGATTTTTGTCTGTGTTTTAAAAATTTTAAGCAGTTGAAGCAAGCATAGTAAATTTTTTTGGTGTAAATAATCCCAATGCTATATGTCTGATATCCAAATGCTGAAAGCAAACAATCTAAAACATTATCAAAATATTATTTCATTGGCTCATTGTCTCACCTGCAATTGTAAAGCGTGGCTGTAATGTGCCCGTTGCTGGAGGGCGACATTAGGCTGCGGTGTACTGGCGCCACTGCGAGCTTGTTGCTGGTAGTACGATTGCACTTGTCTGTTATCTGGAATTTAAATTTAATAGTAAACAGTTACGTTGGTGATATTTCCGACGAAGGAGACTTAGAGCCAACATATAATCTGCTACGAAGTCCAAACAGCTACTTGGACTTGTCATTGCTGCTGAAAGCTGTCTGTGTACCACGGTCTTCGAATAACTATCGGACTACACCGACTTTTGTTTCTAGACCATTGTGTCTTCCCAATTGCAAAATGTAATTGAAGCCGTCGCGTCCTTAACTATGGTTATTATGAAACGTTTTGATCGGATCTTTGAACAGTTATATCAGGATATCTGAAGTTAAACGTACAGTCGTTAGGCGGCCAATGTGTTGGGTATTCAGGCTGGTAGTGTTGGTGGCTGCTGTAGGGCACATAGAGCAGCTGATGGTGGCTGCGTATAGGCGGCGGAGACTCTGGCCGTCGGCAGCGTGACGCCGCCCGCACCGGCGACGTCTGCTCGGAGCTCGTTTGCGAGCTATACAGCTCCTGACTGCTGTCGGAACACCTACGTAGTTTTACATTTTGGAAACATAAGACACGTAAAAGCTTTCTTTATACTTATATGTTTTTTATATGTGTGATAATATAGGTACCTACGTCTGAGAAAAGTAACGTAGGTTATTATTTAAATTGAACAATTGGAGATACACTTTTACAATGATAAAATTTAATTCAGCTTACACAATATATTTTTTACGTTTTAGATTAATTTTATTAGAAGAAAAGTGATTATTATTAACAAGTAAAATCGTCAACATTAAGTTAAATTGTGCATGAATTAGGTGAAAGTAAATCTATGTCAAGTAAATCGTTGCATAAAATAAATCGAAGGCATTGTAAAATGATTTAACCGCTATCGCTTGGAACGTATCAACACAAGAACAAAGTGCGATAATGTGCGTCCTCAAAAAAGTGGAATGTGCAGATACGACAATAAACGGCGGTGTAAAAGGGACTTTGTTGTTTCCCGTACATCCGTGCGAACAAAGCCGGAGTCTAGGTCGGCATCCGGCTGTTTATCTGGGTTTTTCGCTATTTCTGATCCACGTGTTTTTGAAATAATCGCTAAAGGCCTGGTTGACTATCTGGGCCGCAATGTGCAGTTTCCTTCATTCCCATTCTGTCCCATTTTCAATAGATTCAGGAGTTTCGCATGAAAACCGTTTGTCAATTTTTTTCTATTAAAACTGTTTGACTAAAAGATACGTGGCTTTTTTATTTTGAAAATAATTTTGACTTAAAGAAGTTAGTATCATAATCTGCGTAAATAAATTCTATCGCGAAGAAATAGAAATTAGTGTCATGTTTTCTGTATAGTTGTTACGAATATAGTTTGTTAGGATTTCGAAGTTACTTTCCAACTTTTTAGACAATATGTGTTCGCATAATTTACTTTTCGTAAAAACCTAAAATTGTGTTGTTCGCGACGTTCCGTCATAAAATTACAAGCCACACTAAAGGTTGTATAGCACTGAACAGCTTAATTATTCAGTAATTACCCGATATTGGCGTAGTGAGAACAGTTTCTGAACACGGTTTCTTGTTGTCGCTGTTGGTACTGCGGATAGGGAGGCACCATGTTCTGAGTGTGAGCATGGCACATCTCCGAATGCTGCTGCTGAGGCATCGCGGCGTTGCTGCACTGACGCGAAGACACGTAATCTGTTGGCTTTATCCTAATAACAAACAGATGAATGTAATCGTAAGCGTTTTGATGTTCCATGCCTTTTTTTGTATTAAAACGCACTGGTTAAGGGCGTCGGTAGCACTGAACGTTAATAATTGTTAACAATGTTTAAGATAACCAAAAAAGATATTGGCGTCACAATGTATTAGATTAATAGTACTGTCAGTGCTAGTGAGACTACATTTTGATGAAAGTTTAATTTAGATTTACCCCTAATTTACCCTTCTCCGGAAATACTTGTTCTATTCGCAAATTAGCTTAACTTGTTAAATAAACGAGTGTTCAAATTATCTGTACTACACGCTTTTATGCAGTTAAAACGGAGTACCCAATTATATTAAACTGTCAAGATATTAGATATTTCGTATAAACAATATTATTGTATTTGTTTTAATATATAAAGGTAAATATAAACTTTTAAGGATTATACAAATTATAGCATTCATGTAATTTGATGCTCTAAGTTATTATGGAACTCGGCGTCTATTATATCTTCAAACAGCACACAAAAACATTACGAAAAAGTTAAGAAATAAATACAAGTATTGGGTAACTTACCAATTAGTATTAGTGCTCGTTCGGCTTTGCGGCCTCGAATTAAGATTTGCTTCAGAGTAATACGGCCAAGAGTATGTGGAACCGGTGCGTTGGCAAGCGTGGGTTTGGTGGTGGTTGGCTGCTGTGCTTGATGTCGGTTGCAGCTCATTCTGCATCTGCTGCAGCATGTCATTCGATGTTCCCAGCTGTTGCTTCACGGCGATGCCTCGGACCGCAGGTCGACGTTGGAATCCTACAGAACATTTCCTTCTGTAGTCTATTTATACTATTTTGTATTGAACTACCTATTAATAATAATCAATACCTTCTATGTGGAAAATGATTTATTCTAATTTTGACACATAATTTGCTTGTTTTAATGCAGTTAGAAACATTTTATTTTAAGAATGTATTAAATACAATGGAATTCGAATTAGCGAATTGTATGTGTAGTATATCGTAATCAGTAGACAATACCGAATAAATTGAGTTTTAAATGGATTTAACTTTTTTTTTTTTTCAAAAAAATGAAATTTGAGCATAGGAGAGACGTTTCGTTACCGTAATCATCATGTTCATCATCACTGCTGACAGGATGTGAATCCTGGCCATATCTTTGACGAATGCGCTCAGTTCTCGGAGCGCTTGCTCTAGCGAATGCAGCCAAACCATCATCGCCATCGTTGGCGCCTGTCGTAATATAAAGCATATATTTAGAATAGCCTTCTATTCTATTGGTGTTTTTATTGGTAATTTTGTCATTTTGTCACGCTTAAGTCAGTTTGAGAGATTAGTTGTTTTCGTTTTGTAAGGACTGCCAATATGAGTGATATAATGAATATTTTTCCCCGTTCGATTGTCTTTTGTGACTTCAGATCCTTGGTACATACACTTATAAAGCTGAAAACATTTTTAATTTGCAAACACTGGTACACCTCTATGTAAAAATAATCTTTACAAAAGTCGCAAAACAGAATTTCGGTTGCCGTTGTGTTACATGGCTTTGTCCTACTTTTTTTTTAAAAGTATTCTTGCGTTGTTCTGAAAAGTTCTTTTAATTAAATAACATTTTCATTTACATTTACGACCTCGAATAATTCACAGAACAAAAAAGTTGAAAAATAATTTCATTGTTTGCATGTTATTTTACTTTATACTAGCTGTCGCCCGCAACTCCGTCCGCGCGGAATTAAGAAAATAACTGAATTAGTAGCCCATGTGTTTTTCCAGACTGTGATGTATACCAAATTTCATCGAGATCCATGAAGCCATTCTGAAGAGGTAACCTATCCATCCAACTAAATATTCGCATTCATAATATTAGTAAGATTTGAAATCTTTTTTTACTTTTCTTTTCATTACCCTTTTTTTTTACCAAAATGCTATCTAACCTATGCAACGAAAGGACATCGCGAAGAAGACGAAAATAACGGCACGTCTTTAAGCGTCAATTTTTTGTTAAAGGTTACACGATAAATAGAGTATATAAATATTATAAGAGTATTATCGAGGTAGACAAATATTTTGTTTGTACATTCGAAAAGCATTCAATAAATGATAAAAGACAGGGTAGACACGGAATTAATGCCTTGTAAATTGCTACATGGCTCTAATAAGCGGTCTCTTCTCTTCCAAATACAATCCATGCTCTTTACCACACCTAATAGATATTTGATTTATTGTTATGGTTGTACATCGTGAAGTCAGCTTTATTTGTCTATCTTCATTATCAGTAAATTGTCCAGACTCACTTAAACAGAAAGCAGCCAAGGACATTGTTTTATGTTAAATCAATACATATGAGAAAATTCTGCTGCGACTCGACAAATGGAAGGACATTCTTATTTACTTCATGGTCTTACCGATTTGATATAAGTATATTTTTGTTAGATAACAAAATTGATTTTTGTTATTTAAAATGTTCAGAACATGGAAAGATGAAGTATGTTTATTTGTTAACTTTTGGTTTGTTAGATGAAATAACATAGTTTTAAACATAACATACCATAACTTTGAAATAATTTAAAATTGTTGGCCCTTCATTTCTGTTCACAAACTGTTTGCCATTGTTAAACTGTTCTCGAATTTGTTTCACTTAATGTATGTATGTATGTACATGTATAGGGCTACTATCTCAAGGGGTAAGGTTACTCTTACCAGGAGTTCCTGCAACTACATCCGGTGCTGGTGCATCATTATGATCTTTGTAATCGATGTTAGTTGGTACTGAGGCCGAGGTCCTGTCTCCTGGTGCCACGTAGTAGAAGCCCTCATGGTGAGCAGCGCTTCCAACACACGCTGTAAGCGGCGCTAGTGTAGACAGGAACTGTCGTCGAGGCTCCGGTCTTGGCTGTACATATACTACTGATTATCCTCCTTGTTCAATAAAATGTGTAGTTTTTTGTATTTTTAATTACAGACCACCAACAAATAAGCGGCTATAGACATTTGCATTAAATTTTAACTTAATTGCCTTGGAAAAAAATCTGTTTTATATCATAAGGTGGCGAACGAGCAAGTATTTTGAGTTGAGTAATTAACGTTCCTTAATAAAATAAATAGCACCGAACGTACGGTATTACATGAAGTAACTTTACTATTTAGTTTAGTACATGGAGTTCGATTAAATTGGAAGTTAGCTTTCCGTTGGATTTACTACCAAAAGTTACATTTGTCGTAAAACCGTTCATCTGTCGCAATTCATCAACGTAAACGTAACTAGAATGCTTAGAGGGTTTGTTTATATTTTGAGGAACGAAATACTTCATGGAGCGCTAGACGTGTCCCCGCATCCATTCATTTGCATTCTACATCTACATCGTGCGCTTGAATTTTTATAAAATTTAAATCTCCAGGATAATAAAAGTGTGTTATGTTTAAATTTCTAGGAATTAAAGATTCTAGATATTACGAGATTAGATATAACATAAACATAACTTAGGTTACCTTTATATCACTCTACCATCTTTTGGAACGATTTATTTGTGTATTTTTAGAAATGCGTTAGTTATCGAGAAATTGAGGAGCAGAAGGTTGGCGTGGTTTGGACATGTTATGCGGAGGGATGATAATCATATGAACAAAAAAGTAATGAGATTGAATGTGGATGGCTATAAAGGAAGAGGAAGACCAAAGAAAGTACGAGGGGAGGTCCAAAAGTTCGCGGAATGGAGGGGATGGAGTGGGGATAGGGTAGCTCGCTTAGTGTCAT
>JAOPJD010000025.1:3209786-3226357 GCA_026167825.1 Papilio polyxenes | reverse complement strand
CGACCTCCAGATGCAGACTGATTTATTTTCATATTACTTATAACTACCCTAAGTATCAATTTACAAATACCGACAAAGTGGTAGTAATTCCGCGTTTTGTCTGATGTGTGTGGTGCCGGAGGCATAATTTTAGTCTTTTTCTTATAAGAAAAGTATGGGAAGGGGAAGTAGATTTGTTGGAGGAGGGGACGCATTAGAAGGAGAAGTATTAAAGGTAGGCAATGCATTTACAATTTCGGATGTCTATGGGCAGCAGTCGCTTCGCCATTTCGGCAAATTCAGATGGCCGCTTGCTCGTTTGCAAAAGCATTTATAAAATCGGACATACAAAAACACAAATCTTTACTCTTTATTAAATTAGTATAGATGTCATGGCCTCCTACTATATATCATGTAATAGACATATGATTTAATTATTTTAGCATACTTTTTTGCTGTATAAAATAAGGTCTTTTATAGAGGTAAAGTACACATCATGTACTTTTTAAAGCATATTTAATTTCTCTACTTATTGTTTTAAGATACATATATAAAATACACATCCGAAACTTAGAGGGAAAGGCAGAGATTATGGACGTGGTGCGATCCCGGTACACTTTTCCCCTTCTGATTAAGTTTACTCTTTATTGGGGTGTCTGTGTGTAGTTTTTAAAAAAAAAAGCGTATTTGCAATGCAATAACCAATAAATATGTTTTTTTTTTAATTTTTGTCTGGTCCGTCCACAAATTTATGTTTGTTCCGTGTAATCTCTGAAACGAGATTTTAACGGGACTTTAACTTGAAGGTAGCCGATGAATGCGGGAGTAACATAGGCAAACATTTTTTTTCTGCGCAGTCGAAGTCGCAGGCAATCGCTAGTTTAAAAACAAGGAGCGTTCATAAAATTGTATATTGTAATATAATATTAGCGGAGTAATTAAATTGTCATCTGATTTGGTGATATGAAAATGTATACTGCGAGTAATATGATCTATGAGAATGCCAAAAGATATTATTACTCGGTTGTTTCTGAAGCGGACTAACATTCCTGGAAATTGTTTGAACGGCCCTTGAAGCGTTGAGCGATGTATAGCAATTTATACGTGTGTAGCACACAGCTGAGGAAGCGATTGTAAACCGTAGCGAAGTTAAGTTAGATAGTATGGACTTGGTTTGTTCCGGAGAACCGTTTAGTATACAAGTTCACAGTGCTAAATCTAATATGGTGCAAGTTCGACGCTTAAATTAAATTTGTAACGCAAACATTACGCTTGCCTTTTGCTTTTGCGGATGTGTACTACAGGCGTTAGAGGCAAAGTGCTCTATCCGACTTTCTATTGTTCATTTACTTTAATAGTGAATATATTTTAAAACGTACATAACTTACTCTTGTGTGGAGTATTTTTGTGATGGTAAAATGTATGATAACAGTGTTAAAATTGAACATAAATTTTGGGACTATGCAAAAAGGTTTGCTGCTGAAATCCTTTGATTCTGTATTCTTTTTCCATTTATTTGGAAATGATTTATGTCTAATATCTAAAAATACATGTTTAAAAACACTACATCTGTATCTCTTTAGGTGGGCACAACTTTATGAAAAAAGGACATTGATATATGCGTTATAAATTATTTTTATAATCAATTTCAGATTGTAAAAACAATAAGGAGTAATAATGATATATTTTAAATAATTTTACGATAAATTATGTATGAAATGAAATGAAATTCATCTTTGTGAAATACTAAAAACTTTCCATAGTTAATTAAAATTGAAAATTAATTGAAATTGAAATTAATTAATAAATGACGTAATTTAATTCTGGCTTGATACAAACATACTCGCGTGTGCAAAAGCCCAATTAATGTTTTTATCGTAGTATCTCAACTCTTTAATGTACTATGCTGAGCTGAGCTGGCTACCTTTTGCCACGTTTTAATCTCTTTGTTTTAATATTAGTTCATAAGCTTCTTTTGTGTGGCAATAAACGCTTATTCTATTCTATTCTATTCTATGAGATTACACAGTTAAAATCCTAGTCTATTAATTTTAAAATTGCCTCGCTTGTTTTTCAATAAAAACGGTTTTTCTTACACAATACCTTCTTATGCAATATCTCTCGGCTTTGTAAATAGCCTCGGCGTTGTTTGATACATGTTATTTAGCAGAATCATATTACATAATATTTGAGCGAGAAAAGTTGGAAACGTAAAGCCTTTAGTGAAGGCAGGTAATTAAGTGCCAGTAGAAAATTGAGTATATTAGATTTGTAGTGAGTTGAGAGTGAGTTGAGTATATTGATTAGATTGATAGATTTAATTGTTCCCCTAAATAAGATTTGTTTCACATTTTATATGCATACAACTATTCATTATTCCGCACATTTTGGTGCACTAAAAGCTACCAATGGCTTTCATGTTTGCATTTCTGTAATATTCGAGAGTCGCCACATTTGACCGGAAGCCGTTTCGATTCAGTCAACATTACAAAGGTAAAATTGGCTTTGATCCAGAAAAGGGGCGACACAGGCAGTTTTACACTTAAGATCAATTTTGTCTTTAATTATTATATTTTGAATGCGTGCTTTCAAAGACTTAGATTTATTCGTATAAATTAAATCATTGATTATTTTGGTACTTATATTTAATTCTGTATTTGACTTATTTGTGTATTTTGCTTACTTTATAAAATTTAAGCTTATAAAAAATCAAACAGTAATAGTGTAAAGTATAATATATAAAAATAGTGCACCACCGGCTGCGAAATTTCAAGACTCAAACAACCAGTGGCCAGGGCTACAGAGAAAGGAACCTACTGATTATATTTGTTTTTAAAATACTTTTTGATTCACAAAATAACTAAAATAAACTCTAAAGATATCAAATTATTTAATACAAATTAAAAGAAATTACTTACTTAAGCATTGGGACAGACAGGACAGGCCTATGCCCAGCACTGGGCAGATAATGGCTGTTGATGATGATAAAACAAACTTAAATGCGATTACCAAATATTATTATAATGTTATCAATATCTTTGTATAATATAACAATGGACTTCAGTCCGTTTTGGCTTTAAAGACTAGTTACTCGTGTCACGACGAGATTTCTGCAATAATTGTTTCGTAATCAATCGAACTGTGCACCGGATATTACGACTTGCATCGACGAGAGTACTCAGTTCCATTTTCTGTTTACATTTTGGCCAAGTAGGTACTGAAATTTACGTGCATCTAAAACAGAAATGCTTTTTATTCAATTGCTTATATTCTCTAATTTGCTTTTATGAAAAAACTAACTGGGTGACCACGACTCCATCTGCAAGTCTTTAAAAAACATAATAAGTAGCCTATGTGTTCTTCCAGACTATGTTCTTCATCTGTGTTATATTTCATCAAGTTCCGTTCAGCCGTTCCGGAGATACCTTCAAACAAACATCCATCCATCCATCTAAACATTTTCATTTATAATATGAGTATGATTCAAAATATTTTAAAGTTAATGCAATTATTTTAAAATTAATCTATTTTTTTGTTTAAACCATTAAACAACAACAAAGGATATCTTTGGATCTTTAATTCCTTGAATTTTTAATCAAGGAATCTGTGACTTTTCGTAAGATACTTTAATATCAGTCTTTTTACCAGGTAGCTTACTTTAGAAAAAAACTATAACACAAAAAACGATCATTTTCAAACAAACATAACAGTAGACTAAAAGGAGGACCACAAATATTTGTCATTTAACCAGCAAAGTTAAAACGAAAGTCAAGAACGAGCTCGGTTCAGGGCACACTAATTAAATCCCTGGAGCATTTTGTTTTAAATTACACGCAAGCATTGTTTTACTCGAACGTAATTTCGATATAGGTATACCTATATATTATATTAGCATTTATTCCCCTTGAGCATACACAAGAACAACGAAATTAATTTAACTTTAAAGTTATAAGTACTGACAAAACTGTTATTTGTTTTTTCACATGATATTTTTTACTTTCAATATAAATTAGTGTGTCACCAAGTAACACCAAGACAGATTTGCGCAAATCTGACATTCATTTACATTTAAACTGGCGTTCAAACTACGCAAGAGTCCCCACTAAAACTACCTTTGGTTTCGTTAAATGGAGCTACAAAAAATTGCTTCTCCTCGCAATACAGATTGAAGAACTTATTGTATCATGCAAGTTAAGCAACAAATATCTTTATGTCCGCGAAATAGAATTTAAAGCAACTTGACATAAGTCGTTCCACAATTCCCTTTGTGGGATCGAGTATTAGGACTTAATACCCCAAAGATCTGTGCTCCACGATACATATATTCTCACAGTATAAATAAATTTATTAATATACCAAAAATTACTTTTAATACTTAGTTAAAACTATTTACGTGTTTCATATCAATATCTTATCAAGATTGAAAGAAACTGAATCGTTTTTTAATTTATATTTCAATCTAGATTCCCTTCAGTTAAAATAGGATGCAATATTTACGCACCATGCATGAAGATTCAAAGAATTTCAATTTTAATTATTTTCGTCTGTGTATAAACACGAGTGCAATTTACTCTGATATCATATTTATGTAATGGAAACGTTATTTTGATTGCGCCTTAACCAAACATTTCAATCATAGCTCATTACTTTCATAAGGGCGAAGTTGCGCATGCCATAGTGCTCGCATGCCAGAAACGTTTTCATTAGTCGTTAGCTCCCGCATAGCGGTACTCCTTACCGCGCATTATACTCGTCAACTGAGTCCCCGTACGACGCTTACGCGCTTCTCTTCGACTGATATTTCTTTTAAGTCGTTAAACCGTATGCATGAGGCTCTATAACGACCGAGTTATCGGCTAATAAAACTGCGCTCTAAAGATCAATTTGAATACTAGTTAATTGAAACAATAGATAAGAAGCTACTAAAATTCCGGTAGCCATTATTTAAAACAGAAATGGTCATAGACCCTCATTCAAATTATAGTTTTATTTCCCGCCAAATGTACTTTGGGATTTACTGCTCTCACGTGTGAGAAATATTTTTAAAAATGCACTACGGTGTAGATTTTTAAGATAACATAATAACTATTACAATTAAAATATAACAAATAGAGCCTGCAGCTGAAAGCTTCCTACCATTGAACCTTATTTGAGCTAACAATTATATCCTTTCGTAGCGTTTTTTATAATTGTAGTATTTTAATTCTTTCATAATAATAGGGAAAACAGGTGAATGAAAATGACTTCTAAAAATAGTAAATAATAGTAAATAAGTTAATCAATATATCCGACTGTTGTCCTCATTCCGGGGAAGAATGATAATCGAATAACATCTCACTCTTCACTATCGGTTCAGTTATAAAGCCTGCAATTAGTTTTTGAAAAACATATTTCTTTAGTCCTCTAAGTATTCTAGCATTGTGTTAACGTAATGTTTTTTAATTAATGACGTGATACTGTGGAAAAGGAATATTAAAGCTGAGTGGTCAGTTGAGAGTGTTTCAAAGCAAACCGCATACATAGTCATTAGAAGAAAGTCGCTTAACTACCACCACGGCCACACATATACAGGTATACAGGCGTACATACAGGCCGACGATAGAATTAATACAATTGATTTTTCACTACACCACACATTACTTTTAATTTATCAAGTTTAATCAAAATTAATTTAATAAAAACATTTTAACAAACATTAGCATCACTTCTGCTATGAAAGGAGAATATTGGTAGTTTTGGAAAAATTACAAATTTATGTCATGACGTTTTTATTAAGTCTGCTTTCCACAAGTACTTAAATAAAAAATTAACCAATGAAGTTCAGAGTTAACAATGTCTTATTGATATACATAGTTTATTTAGCTTTATAATATTTTTAAATATGAATTTCAAAATTCACTAATAAAAAAAACATATTTAATCTATTGAATGGAGCATAAAATCTAAAATTAAACCGTTAGCATCATGGCCTGCAACACACCGCAGCTTAAAGTTAGGTCAAGTATAAGTTACATACGTGTATAACATTTATTATTTAATCCTCAAAGCAAATGAAGTAGTGCTCACTTCAAAGTGTAACTTTTGGTATGTCTCTCACAGTATTAAACTCAATTTGGTATTACAGGGTTTTAGTTTTCATCGTCCATATTACACAAATATAACAGTACTGATCGATGAAAGAGACTTTGAAGTAGAAGGTATTACGCTTTATAAATGAATCAAATAAGCTAATTAACAAGTGCTTTTAGCGTACGATAATTTCATAAAAGATTCATCGGGAACAAACAATTTACGTAGCAAATAAAACAAAGTTGTGAATTTAATTTCCAACTAAACCGAAACATGCCTAAAACATAACTCAGTTTTACAAACAAAGCGAACCAAAAACAAAGGATAACACAATTTTTTTTTTTGGAAAATATATCCTACGCATCGATCTTAACCCGGCCCGCATCCACTCAATTACTGTCTAAGCTCACAACTGTTGAAAGCAAAGGTTTTAGACTTTATTTAAAGATTCGTTGATGTTCGGTAGGAGCTAATACAAACTCTGTCTATATTTATCGGACTAACTACGAATTTCGCTTTTCTTTGCACAACATTAGACTGGTTTAATTGAAATTCGTTTGCTCACATTCATCTAACTTTGAACACATGTTTATCTCATGAATAATAAGTAACACTTAGACATAAAATGTACTCACCTAGCTTCCAGTGAAAGAATACAGATTTTCACTTGGCACAATCCTAGCACACATTATTCGTTTCCTCTACAGCAGTCTTTCCCAAAGTGGGCGATAACGCCCCCTTGTGGGCGCTGCAGGTCTCAAGGGGGCGGTAAGAGACTCAGAAAGAAGTATATAGTAAAAGTTTCGTTTAGAACTCTCCATTAATATACATATGTAGGTCACAATAATTAATTAATTTAATTAGAAGTTATAGTGGTGTTTAAATATGTGAAAATTTGGGGGTCGCTAAAAATATTTCTTCTCAAAGTTTGCAGTAGATAAAATAAGTTTGGGAACCACTGCTCTACAGTTATATATCTACGCATACACATTCGTCGGTTAAGCTACTTCTAATATATGAGCTAAAAATTGTGTTAATGTCTAAATATAGGAAAGTAAATCAAATATTTTAATATCGCAACTAACCAAATACCGCCCACGAACCATGGAACACTAAATGGAATGTTTACGCGGTGAGCCGTAAATTGTCGCGTGCAACACATCTCTTTGACTCTTGACTACGGTCATCAAAGGACATGTTACAACACTGCAGTCACAACAAACTCACACACTGAAATGAGAACCCGCTTTAATCACGGACAGTGTTAATGAATCTGATCTCAGAAATATGCTTTGAACGAGATCCTCATTTCCCTTAATATTTTCTTTTAAATAAATGGTCGTGAGTAGCTAAGTTGACATAGTCACTAATTTGTATTGGATTTATATATTAAATAATAATATATTTTATTAACATAAATAAATTACAGCAGTTTCATATACCTTATAGTATTTATAATGATTGTAATATGTACATAATAATAAAGTAAATAAAATGTATTATATCATAATAATATATTATAAATATAAATGCGAAGGTATAGATGGACGGATGGATGTATGCTTGTTCGAAGGTATCTTCGGAACGGCCGAACGGATCTTTATGAAATTTGGCACAGTTGTAGTCTGGTAGAAAACATAGGCTATTTAGGCTAATTTAATTTTTATTTAACGACAATAGTAATTATAACAATTTTTAAAGTCGAATTTCTATGAAATATGCCGCGTTGATAGAGAAATATAAATTATTTATATAAAACAAATTAGAACAGACATGTCACGCGTTATTTGTATCTCGTAAAATTCGCGTTGTTTGTTAGAAACGAATTGTCTTAAAAACTTATAAAGTACAGTATTTTTAAACAATTTTCTATCCATCGTTAAACCGACATAAATCTGACAGCCGAGGATCGAGGTTTTATACACTTGCAATAAATAGGCCAATTGCCTGGTCTTACATAGGTATACAGTTTCCCTCCAATGATTAGGTAACATTGTTTAAAAATGTCTTGCTTCTTAGAAATTATTAATATTCAATATTAAAGTTTGTCTAAAGAAAATTGTGTATACATCACTTTAAATGAACGAAATACATAGAAATTTCGAAGTGACAATTTCGTATATTAAATTCCCGCAATACATAAACATTTCTAATTGCAGCAACATTGAAATGTGAAAAGCGTAGTACTTCAAGCTTTCCAATCAAAACATGCCTAACTACGTTTCCGATTCTCCACGGCCGTATACACGAACCTTGATTACTGCTTCCCCACATTGATGAATGCCATCTGAATTAAAGCACTATTGCAATATCATTCATAGTTAAACTATATATTTGTAACCCGGTCTCGAATCGTATTAAAAATTATATTTACTTTTATATGAGACTAGTGTTTAATTGAAATTGTGTTACGATTTTCTTATATTTATACGAGTACTAGCTGTGCCCGCGACTTCGTCCGCCGGAAATACTGTTCAGGTAGCATTTTTTGGCTTATTATTTTACTTAACCGACGTACTATGCATTGATGTATGGATGAAGAAAAACATAGAGAGAGGTTTTTTTCCGGTTCTAGACTATCTCAGTACCAAATTTCATTTAAATTGGTGCAGAAGACGATAGTAGGCGATAATTCCATACAAACTTTCACCCCCACTTTCAACCCCTTACAACCCCATTTTCGCATTAAAATGTAGCCTAGGTCCTGGCATGTCCTAGCCTGGCCTATGTCCTTTCTCAGGCTTCAGACTATCTGTGTACAAAATTTCATTTAAATCGGTTCGTTACACAACACCGTCCGCGCGGAGTTAGTAAAATAATAAATATCCTCTGTGTTCTTCCAGACGATATTCTACAAATCCGTTGAATCGATTTGGAGATACCTAATAACAATAATCCATCCATCTAGACATACATCTTATCTATCTTCTATATATATATAATAAAGTCGTGTTAGTTACACTATTTATAACTCAAGATCGGTATAACTGATTTAGCTAAAAATTGATGGGGAGGTAGCTTAGAACTAGGAGACGGACATAGGAACTTTTTTTTTATCTTGTGTGCATTTTTTTTTATTCCGCGCGGACGGAGTCGCGGATAAAAGCTAGTTTATAATATAAATAAGATTAATATTGAATTAGACAACTATGAGATGGTACCTTTTTATCGTTATAGTTATAAATGACTTAGTAATGGTAGTATAAGTAAGTAAAGTTAGACTTAATAACCATGGTAGCTAATAAATATATCTTAAATATTAAACTTTGGTAGAATTTCGCTGTTACACGTCTGTCTAGACATTTCATTAATGGAACACACTTATGACAGTACAGATCATTCCCACATGGTTCTTTGGTAAAAGTGACCATCAACAGAAACAAGGAAAATAAAATAGTTAACAAAGCCTTAAGTAAGTGCCAATCCATTATTTATACCGAAAAAAGTACTCTCCAAATGCCATTTCACTCGATAAGTCGTTTTTATCTTTTTGAGGAATGTTTTATTTTGACAACTTTAGTACATACAATGTGAATAATATAAATAAAAAAACTGACTTTCGAATATATTTGCATTATTAGGGTATACTGTATTTTTTAACTCACTTCATTTTTGTCAAAGTCTAAAAACTTAAAGATAAATTAATCGTAAGAAGTTTCATAAAACGACACGTACATTCAAATTTGCTTACTACTTGGGGGTGAATATTGTACAATAAACTGCCACTCGAACACGTTTTATTTTAGCACGTTTATGTGACACCAAATTAAGAAACCAATGTCCTCTATTGTACACGCTCTGTTTTACTATTATTAAAGACTTATGATTTAGTAAGGTCCAGAATCTGTTGTATACCTAGCAAGGATCCTTCAAAAACATACTGTCATCACTTTCGTTCTCTCCAAATAAAAAAGAGACAGCAATACGTGTCAACACAAGTGTGACTGCAGGGAATTTCACGGTCACGAATCTTTTATGTTGGACACAAAAACAACATCGCAACAAATGAAAATAAAGTGCATATCGCAAGTTACAAAATCGCATTGTCCGTTTGTATTAATTATAAACTACAAGTATTAAGTACATCATCTAAGGTTCCAAATAGTTTATTAACCTTTGCAAATGAATCAATAAATCAAATAATATTTGAAATAAATCATAATTGAAAAATAGCTTTTAACTTTTAAAGGCTTGATGAAACGTTGTTTTATTATTTCGCAGCAATTCATTCCATTCCACTGATTAAATTACTTTAATGTTGTTTTAATGTAAAATTGTTTTATTGCTTATTGGTATTGTATAGCCTATGTATAGCGTAACTTTCATAAACTAGCCGTCGACCGCGACTTCGTCCGCGTGAAAGATTAATTTTCTTAAAACCCGTAGGTCATTTTCGATACGGATTAAGGATACGGTCAAGTCATCGATTACATCATCATTTTTATTACGTATTTTGAAAACTTAGAGCAACAGGGTCAATGCAAAAAGTAAAGGCAAAAGTAGAAACCTTTTTCTTAATATTTCAGTAAACAAACAAACGTTTAGAAGTTTCTAGGGCTGAAAATGACATTGACACAATAAAAATGAAATGGCCGTTATTAATACCCGACGTTATTCTGCTTTTGATGGCATGTTTACAGTCCGTATTTAGACGGTCAGTATTTTTCTGCTCTGTTTATGACGTAACAAGAAACTCGGCTTTGGAAAGCTTCAAAAATTAATGCAAAATAAGATTTAGTCATGGTTTGTTTTAATGTGATTCTTTTTCGTATAATGCGCAGAAATCGTTTAGGATTTAATGTGCACATAAGCGGTACATTAGTGTAAAAATTCTCACATAAAGTGTACTAAAGAACCTAAATGACTATGAGTGCCGCAGTTAGTCTTTTATTGTAATATTCCACTCATTCTCTTTGATAAAACAGAGATAGCAATAGTGTAAAAAGTGTGACGTCATTAGAAATAAACGAGAAGACCCATTAAAAAACAAAGAGTACACCAATGAGATAATGCGATAATTGTATCGGCCATTACAGTGCACTGTGCATTGCGCCTGTATCAAATAATTGCACATAATGTTGAGTTAATTTCATAGCATATGCACACTTACAATCCTAAAGGTGAAGCCTGGGATTTACAAGTAATACGTAAGATTTACCAACTAGTTATGATAAAAGTCCGAAATGGTCCGAATAGTTATGTGATGTTCGTTTGTTTCCAGCACTTTACATTATTAACTTGATAACTAGTTGGTAAATTTTAGGTTTTAACAGTAATATAATTAGGAACATAATAAAAATAGCCGTGATTTTACTCGCCGTCGAGTTTAAATAAAATAAAAAACCTTATGTCCACTAAGCCACTCTTAAAATAGCCTATCAAATGCAAACACAAATTTTCAAAGGTAATAAGATTTTTTTCTTATCTTAAAGAATTAAAGCGTATTTGCATTGTAATACTTTATCCGTCTTCTACACATTTTCTACGGTCTTCTAAACGATTTCTCCTTGTTTATTGTATTAGTAGGATTTGTCTGGGTTTTAAAGATAAGATTATTTTGTCCAAAACAAGAAGACGGCACATTTTGAATTTGTCCAAAATCTTTCCTGTAAAATATCGTACTATTAGAATGCTCGGAAAATATCGATAAAAATAAACTCTCATTGGTTTGGACATAATCGGCATAAGGTTGGATTTCTCTTTGCACAGTTGCAAGTTAGATAGTCGTTGTTTTAAGAGTTCTAATTGCAAAAAACAAAAAGATGCGGAATAGAATGTTTCAAAAGCTAGCGAATGAATATTTCTTACATATATATTGATTTCTTCTTCTGATTGCGACATATTGTGGACATGTTTATTTAAAAATTATAAGCCTCTGATCTAACTACTAACGTACATAAAACATTATAGTAATTATGGTTGCAAATAAAATATGACTTCAAGGGAACATACGTACGTAATTAAGTAAATCCTAAAATTTCGAGAATTATTAGTCTACGGTGTCTAGTTTAGACAGACTTTACACAGACCTAAGTTGGCGTCGTTATGTCTGTGAAGTTACAGCAAAGTTACCAAAAAGATACTTGTACTTTGGTACCACTGAATACTAAAATTTTTACTAACACTAAGTAAATTTTTTTGTAAATTCACAAAACCACAACATGAGAAAAATCTAAAAATATTTCGCTCTAAAACTTATTTCGCTTTGCGTACTTATCAGGAATAATTAAAGGAATGTGCAAATATTAAAATTTACAATGTTTGTAATAACAGATTTTGCTGTTAAGGAATTTTAATTTAAACATTGAAAGCTGGAAAAGCGTAAACATTGTATCGTATATTATTCTTTTTTTCTTTGACACGACATTTCAACTATTTCGTTTAGAGGTAGGTTATTTCTTAACAAATCCACTGGAGGTAACGAGATGTGACAAACGATCGTTAAGTATTCAAACTCAAATGTGAAAAAACTTCTTGTAAAAACAATGTGACGATATACTTTATAAAGTTATATTAGAGAAGGTACCTTACGGTGAGGTTTTTTTGGTCAGTTATCTCCACCGCTGGATCGATTCTACGAACACGTTTGTTATTTTTTTCTATGTTTGTTTGGTCAACAATGGGAATCGATTGAGATTATTATTAAATTTAAACTAGAGCAACAGTAGTTGAAGTTCAGAAATTATGACAATCAACAGAAGTTGTAAACAAGTCCCTTGCTTTAATTATTCACTCCCAGTCTAATCCGACGAGTGAGCAAACCGAACTGAACTTTCACCGCACCGCAATTCATTAGAGAAATTACTTCTGCCGGCTAGGAATAAGATTAGTTCTAACTGAAAACATGGTATTTCAAACGTGCAGTCGGAGTTCTTATAGGTGATTACACACACGGTAAATCCGAACTCTGACCGACAATTTAATTTTACCCCACGATATTTATTAACCACGTACTTCAACGTCTGCTCGTATTTATTTGGCGACAGAAATTATAGTCAATAATAATAATAAATATTCTTTAATGCATCCTTAAATGATTACAGCATTAGTATCGCCTTGGCTCCTTAACTAGGTTCACCTGTATTTAAGGAGCCAATGACTTCCCTTTCTATTGCATCATACATAAACAAAATGCACTAAAAAGTAACATTAAAAACAATATCAAACAAAATGCACTAAAAAGTAACATTAAAAAACAATATCAAACTAAATCTATATTTAGTTTGATATTGTTATTGTTCATTTCACTAGGTGTTTAATTTTTATGGTTCAACTTATTTTAATACAACTACTTGTCATTACGTACGGGCGGGAAGTGGTCGATGTACACAGAAAACGTAGCCAATCGAAATATCTTTACCATAAGAGCATGCTAGTTAATCTAAGCAGTATGTAGTCATTTCTGTTTTAAAAATAATCACAATTTAAACGAATGAAAAATCACACGAACGAATGAAGCGACTCCGTTTGCGTGGATTTAAAAAGAAACTTATAAATAGCCTATGTGCTTTTCCAGACTATGTCTATGCCAAACTACATCAAGATCCTTTAAGCTGTTCTGGAGATACCTTCAAACAAACATCCATCCATCTAAAAATTCGCATATATAATATTAGTAAAATATAGGTAACAGAAGTTTTACGGAGAAATCTTTAATGTTGGAGATTATCCTGTCTATATTACCTTGCAACGATGTCGGAGGGGCGGGAGTCGTTTAGAGGTGGTTGGTACACAGTCGCTGTCTAGGATTTAACAGACACGCAGAGCAGAACAAATTATAAAGATTAAGATCTTTTTCGTAATAATTCTTTATCCAACAAATTTTTAGTATTTATTTATTATGACTACAAAGAGTCAAGTATTTTATTGCTTTGAGAAAATGTAGTGTAGATAAATAGATTATTAACTTGTATATTTTAATAATATTATCTTTGATTTGATATCCGTATCAGTGATAAACAGCTGTTATGTATTTTTTTCTGTTGCGAGAAATAATTTCTTTGAGGGCAACTGTATTGTATAAAACAAAACAATTTGATGGTTTACGTATATCACCATTATCACCATCTCAAAGGCCGGCAACGCATCTGCGATTCCTCTGGTATCGCAGATGTCCATGGGCGTTGATGAACACCTTGGTGTTCCCGCTGCTCGTTTGCCCCATTCTTTTATAAAAAAAAAACTAAAAATGCTTTTTAAAACTTGCTTAAATATGCTCACAATGATTAAGTACAGTCAACAGTTTTTTCGTTTACTTTTAGTTTTTTTAGAAGATTTATTATTAAAATTTTAATACTTGGAAAGAAGAAATCAGAACTTGTTGTTTCCTCCGCTAATTGGAATGTCGGGAGACACTGTGGTATTTTTTTAATTTACATCTTAAGAAACGGATGCAAAACATCAACTGAAAAAACACTTATTTTTTAAATCCGGTGAGTTGTTATTGAGTTAGTATAAACAAACATTTTATACAGCTTTATTATGTTACCACAAATCGAAATGTTTTAGTAATTAGCATCATATATCTCTTACTTTCTATGTGTCACGTAAGTATATGCCCAATAATGCCCAAACAACCTTCCCGTGTGTGTCTAAATTAATTGGACATAAGGAGCCGTGTCCGCGAATTAGTTCCCTATTGAACGTCGAACGAAACATCGTTGTGTAGCATTAAATTGGATACATTCAACTGGAAATATATCCTTCGTAGCTTTACGCTAAGATAGAGATATTGGATCAAATTACAATTACAATGTATGAAACGAATGCAAATGATTTTATAATCGTAACGTTTTACAGCCGAACCCAAAAATCGATCTAATACCCTTTTGAATTATCTTCAAACATGTAATTTTTCATCTATATCATAAACATTCACAACATTTATATATTTTAATATGTATTATAAATTACTGAAGTAAACGTAATGAGTAATTCTTGAATATAAAAAGTCTTCCAATTAATCTTACTTTGTTCTCTTTTTTATATTTAACAAAGGAGCCATTTCAGAAGAGAAAACACATAATTTTGGAGTATTTTACGTTGATAACCTCTACTTTTTTATTTTTACTAAAAGTGTAATGAGAATACCTGTTATTTAAAAACAATTAAGATTATTAATTTCAGTTATTTCAAAATAACTACAGATAAAGTAAATTTAGGTAGTATGTAGTAATTTAGGACGATGATGTAATCGATGTATACTTGATATCAGTCTAAAGTGCTTAATTGCACTTGTGTTGGAACAATTATGCATTCTATGGTGGTCAATTAATGGATGTTATTCCAATACCTAATTAATTTCCTAACCGCAGACATGATTATAAACCACGTTGAACGTGTAATTATGAACTAAATACTGTAAACACTGTTAATGCCTTTGTTTATAAATAATTTTGTAACTATCTAAATTTCATCTTTAAAATATAATTGATATAATAAATATTTCTATTTATATCTATTATAAACAATCTAGTATTTAACAACGTACTGCTAATTAATATTTAGATTGGGTTTCGAATCATGAATCTTTATGAAAATATTTAAAAATAAAAAGTTGTTCATACTCAAAAAATATTGAAATTATTATTGACCGTGATTTCCTTCATCCCCTTAAAATACAAGATAATCACCAGAGGTGCGTCTTCCCAAGAAATGATTTTTTTTTGTAACCTTAAGTAACTTTTCAATATTTGAAGAAAACATTTTTAATAGTACTGTGATTCAACTATTTTTAGCGTAATGTGATTTTATCAAGTTTTTAAATAAACATTTACCACAAAAGAATCTTAAAAAGGATCTCGAGTAGAGTTTGTGATATTCCGTCAAACAAGTGGGTGAATTATTAATTTTTCATACAAACTTCAACCTTTTAATATAGGAGATATGTCCATAAATTTCTATCTTTTTTACTCGTATTACTAGTAAGTACTGTCAATTATTATTGAATTTTCATTTGGGAGTGGATACTACTACTTAATGTGTGTTCGCTTCCTTAAAAACAAGTTAGTTTATTGCCGTTTACGTGCATAAATGCAAAATATAATTCTTTATGTAAAATAAAGAAAGAAAACCATCTCATTGACTTGTTAATAACAACATTTGGAAGAGAATAAAATGTTTATGTTCATCAAAACTTGATGAATAATGACAAAAACATGGTACACACGACGTCTACGTAGCGTGAATAATCTCTAACGAAGTCGAGAACCACTTTATTGGACAGCGTGCAAGGTTTTGTCGAGCAAAAGCATTGTTCAATGTAAACGTGTAAGCCATTAGCGTCGAATGGTCGATTGGCTTTTAAGAGATTACATCCTATATGCATATGCACTAAATGCTACAACGTATTGTACATTTTGTGAAAGTTTTCATAGTAAAAATCGGGAACTATTAGTCGTATTCATATATTTTTTTTTATTTCCACTGCTAATAATTTATTAAAGAACTAGCGACCCGCCCCGGCTTCGCACGGGTGTAATGCAAAATATACCTACTACAGAATGTCCTTATACACAACGTTC
>JAOPJD010000025.1:3175950-3188666 GCA_026167825.1 Papilio polyxenes | reverse complement strand
AAAATTGGTCCAGTCGTTTAGGAGGAGTTCAGTCACATACACACGCACACAAGAAATATATATATTAAGATATAATATATAAATATATTATAAGTTATCTTTTATGTACATAACAATAAAAATAACAGAATTAAATAGAAGTTAAAACGGAAATAACTTACTTTTATGAAACTTTTATGCTTGTATTTTATTAATAAAAATTATTTTTATTAATAAAATCTAGAAGTATTCAGATTAAACACATAGATATCTATTGTCCCCTGCAAAGAATTAACAATAGTACAAAGTTTGCACATGACTTTGTTGTGTAGTCGCAGATCTCCACTGCAATGATATACTTGTATTTATATATGTAGTATGTGTACACATTGTCATCCCTTACATGTGTCACTGCAGACGAACTAACACCACAGATAACACAATACTATGTCAGTACAGATAATTCTTCGTTCTTTTTTATGTCGAGTCATTTTGAAAGGAACGCAATTAGTATACACAGACTGACGTTAACACCATCAATCTCACAACAAATTAAACGTTTTCTTTTTCGTAAGAATTAAATTGTTTTTGTCATAAAATAAAGTAAGGATCGTTTTTTTGTTAATAATAGTTAAACATGTTAACAATAATAGTTAACAGTTTAATTATTAATTTACTAATAGTAATAAACTAAAAAAAATAATTGCATGTATTACCGTTTACTTTCTGAGACCTAAATCTCTGAATAAAACATATCGTCATCCTTGTCATCTTTGACGAAACAGAGGTAACATTATGTTTTAAACTGATATTTTGGTCTCGGAAACCCACGATAAATGGACTGTATATGTAAATTCTGAAGTGTGCGGTTTAATTCGTATTCTACGACTCTTAAAAATTTCTCGGTTCAATTCGTATTCTACGACTCTTAAAAATTTCTTGTGTATTTTTGGTTTCAGTTTGTACTCGTAAAAGCTTTCATTACGTCGGCTTCGTGATATTTTTCATCAATTACAAATTATTAAACTCAAATTTACTAAAGCATTAATAAACAGATGATCTACTGATTAAGTTTTATTAACTTTTAACTAACCAATTCATAGCGTGTTTTAACTTCTGGCGATTTCCTTAATAAAATATTAAATTTTAAATTTCAAATGATGTTTAAGAAGTCTTTTAAAGCATCGTTAAAGTTAGTTTAAGACAGTTCGAGTGTACAAAACGAAGCAGTGTCGCAATAAAACTTTGACTTGAAACGGTATTCAGTTGACTTAAAACGCCTTTAAATTGTTCTATGATCAATTTATAATTGTCTTTCGTTCATCGCTAAATAAAAATATTATCTTCAAATAAAACATTATTGATGAACATTAATAAAACATTGAGTATATCAGATACATTTTTTTTTGTGTTTTCACTAATAAAGAAGTTAGGTATGTATATCTCATATTGTCCTCTTATTTTATTCATATATCATCAGTTGTCTTTTATAATATAAACAACCCTATTTGTTATGATTTCCAGCAAACCTTTTATCATTCTAATTTACTTTTCTGTAGATTTTCTTATCTTGCGAATACGTGTATTATTGTTGTGTCGCATTTATTCTTTCCCATCTTGACTTCTAACGAAATGATTGTGTTTTTGTTTTATATAGTAAATAATCTAATATATAAAATTCTCGTGTCTCAGTTTTCGTCACCGTACTCCTCCGAAACGGCTTGACCGATTCTCATGAAATTTTGTGAGCATATTCAGTAGGTCTGAGAATCGGCCAACATCTATTTTTCATTTTTTTTTAACTGCGCGCGAACGGATTCGCGGGCGACAGCTAGTAGATTATAAAATTGTCTAGTTTCTGACATACAAATCATACTTTTAAATTATATCTGTGCGAAAAGAGAATGGGATTTAGATTTGAGGGCGTAGTAGTATTTTGTTGAGTTGTGTAAGGTTTTACCCCTTTTAGACATGATTAAATACAAAAAACGGCAAGAAATCACATCAAACAAATCCTTATTAATACAAAACTTTGACGTTTAACAGATTACTGGCTTGGATTGCCATATAAAAATATTAATATTGTTTCCGTTTTTCGCCACGCCCATTCTATTTCCGAACAGACTCTAGCTTCGTGTTTCACTTATATAACATGTGATTAAATTAAGAAGTATAATTTACCGTTAGTTTCTGAGTTCAAAATGCAAAACATAAATTATAGAGAGACGTCTCCTTTCAATACTCTCTCGTTCCCTGAGATATAATTTCAGGCAATGCTGGTATAGCCTGTAAAGATTTCTTTTCCTATAGCGGTAATGTTAGTATGTGTGTATTTAGTTATCTGCTTTTTCGATAGTTACTTCTACAACAATTAAGTCCAGAATTTGATATTATATGTTTATTCAGTAAATATTAGGAAAACATCATAAATTTAATGCATTAAAATGTATATTCAACGAACATAATTACATAATTTTTGTTACCTAATTTATAATTATAAAAAATCCACACGAACGTGACAACAAAGAAGTACTAAATAGATCACCAATGCCGGTACAATATTTACGTATAAAATTAAATTCGTATGGAGATTCGGTGGCACTGAGCATGTTCAGGTATTTCTCAAGCTGAATATTAAATTTAGCACTCAAGTAACAGACATTTATAATTACATTTGATGACGAAGTGTCGCCGGTAACTGTTCAATCAGAATAACGCAGTTATAGAGCCCGAACTGAGTTATTAAGTTAGCCGGCTGTCTGAAATCATGTATCTATACTTACGACTAGGTATTCGTTTGAGGACTTGTCACTTATCACTGCCTAAATACCTGCATAAAAACATACCATTTTTTTCTATCACGGGAAATGAGAGGAACAACTAAATATGCATACTATGGTTTTTTTTGCTATTTTAAACTATTTTCCTTCGATATTAATACAAGTCATTCATGATATTCGCGAATAGATAGATACTCGTAAATTCGAAAGCCTAGATGGATGGAGGGGTGGATGTTTGTTGAAGGTATCTCCGAAAGAGCTCAACGGATCTTGATGAAATTTGGCACATATGTAAAACTTTGTCTGAAAGAACATATAGGCTATAATTATCTTTCTTTTTAATTCCGCACGGACGAAGTCGCGGGCGACAACATGTCTATATATAAATTACATTGTCATTCGATAAGCGTATGGCATATTGGTACCAGAATATTCAATTATTAATTTCAGTCTTGACAGCCTCGAATGAACCCATCTCGTGTAGGTACTGAGAAATTAAAAGCTAGTACTAAAGGCAAATATCACTTAGATTCGGTATGTCGAATATTTCAGTTCATAATAAATAGTAGGTATTAATAAATTAACAATAACTAAAAAGTAAAAGTGCTCATATATTTATGACATAACGAAATAAATCGATAAGTTCTACTCATAAACAGTCGTAATACAAAAAAACACGTATAAAAAGTATTTATTTACAATATTGATTCCAAATAGTACATAACAGAGACGTGAACCGATCTATTGGGCTAGACTAATAACGCTGTAATCCGATACATAGCCATTATCTGTGAGTTAGTAACCAATTACTCGTAACACTAGCGCAGCGGTGGTCAAAGTACTAAACCATTGACGCCCGATTCACACAGGCGCGAAAGCTAACCGAAACCTAAGCGAAAGTCTACATATGAAGGAAGGAATAGTTACATATAGAATTCGGTTTCGCAGTGTATATACATATATACAAGTTGCTACATTCTATACTGTTAGGCAGTTTCAGAATCTAATCTACGCCAGTTTCATATAAAACTTTGATTCGCTTCGATTCCGGTTCGCTTTCGAGGCTGTGTGCTAGACGCTGGTTAATTACGGGGACGTGGAATATTTCTCACCTGTATGTTATGTGGATCGCCTCCCGACAAGCGCTCGGGGCCTTAGGCAGTTAAATGATTGGTTTTTAAATACCATTCACTGTAATGTAATGTAATATTTTGACAATTTATTAAATGATTAATGGAATGGTGTTTTTGTTTTCCTTTCGTGAAACATCAATTTAGTTAATGCGAAAAACTTAGTTTTCAGAAAAAAAAGTCCTACATTTAAATTTTTAGTATATATAGTCTGTAAAACATTGCTCTTCTTTATCATGATTTTTAATACAAGTTTGTAAAACTTTCGCGAACTTCTCTCATAAAATGTCGACTGAAAATTTTTAAATTAAATAGACTAGGTATTTGGTTTCTATGGTCTATTCCAAGATTAAAGCAAAATAATAAAAATATAAAGTATAAATCTTTATATATATGGCCTGAAGTGGAATTAGTATTCAGCTACCAATCAATCTGTGACCTGACCTTGCTGAAAGACCTTGGAATGTTATTACGTCAAATGAGTCAAAACCAATAAAATCAATTAGAAACTCATCCCAAGGTACTTTCCTGAGAACTAAGAGCTTTGATTCTGAATACCGAATGAGAGGAAAACACGTAAATATTGTTTATTACACTCTACAAAAATGAAACTGGTGTGTACTAAAATACACTTTCAAAATCAAGAATATCATCGTTTTTTAAACGTAAAAATTAAATATAAAATATTTCGAATGCCAATGGAAAAAAATAACACTTTTTTCAATTAATCAATTTATAACAAACTAGCTGTCGCCCTCGATTCTATGCGGTATTAAAAAAAGCTTAAGTAGTAGCCTATGTGTGTCTTTCCAGTGTGACTTATCACATTCTGTTTCTCAGACGAGTGTAAGCCACCATTGGCAATCTAGTTAAGCTTAGCGACGACCGTTTAATTAAACTAATTGCAGTGTAACTGACAGAACTGTGTAAAGCAAATGAGGTCATACCTGCATCACAATAATAGTGAATCTCCCAAATAAGCCTTTAAGTTAAATGTGTAAATTTTACGTCGTTTTTTGATAACTAAATTTTTACTTCACATCAGCATCATAAAGATATTAAGTTTATTGCTAAGTTGTTATCGAAAGAATTAAAACGGAACCTTTTAGGTTTAATTTTAACAAATTTAAATATTCACATTAATGTTTTGTTTGCCGGCTGGGACATATCAATGTACAAAATATATCTCTGGTTTTCATTCTTATCTCATCTTTCTTAGATAATTAATCTGATCTGCTTATCCGTAACGTTAAATTACCAAAATATGACGGTCCTAGTCCTATACATGAGGCACCTCACAGTGGTGTTCTATGAACGTAAATAATTAACGTTGTTATTAGAAATAGAAACCCATGAAATTTATCATATTCATTACCACCGCCGCCCGTTCACAGATGTGTAAATTATTGTATGAATAGATAAGAATTCACACTTGAATTTTCAACGCTATTTTCGCAGACATACTTAATTTTCCCAGACTGAAATGTGCACCTTAGTATTTTCACCAACCGCACGCTCCTCGAATAAGCTGCCTTTACGTTTAAAACATCTTAGTCTGGTGGTATCATATTTTTTATGGGAGTTGAATCCGCCGTCGCAAATCGATTGTTAGAGGTTAAGGAACGGAGACGTATTCGATGGGCGACAGCTTAAGTACCAATGTTTTAGAACTTCTTATATCTAAAGTTTTTCTAAAGCTGCTATTTTGTAACCAATATATTAGGGTAACTTTTGGAATTTAAAGTAGGGAATAACAATAACAACCTCTTTGTTTATAAGCACTAAAATTGTACGTTTACTGTCGGTTTTTTTTGTATCAGCATGGGATAGTACCTATGATTATCGGTGTTAAAATGGTATTTAATAATAAAATTATTTAACAATAAAATAATTTAATACCATTAAAATAGTAACAGTCATTAAGTGTTATAAAAACAGTAAATCTTATTATACAATCATTATGCAGCAAAACATATAAAACATACTTGTTCTTTGTACATATACATCGTCTTGTATCCGGTGCGGGTTGTTTCAACTCTTTTTATCAATTACTTCGAGCAACAACGTTTCAAAAGGTAAACGTCGGTTAGCGAATGGAGCGTGAAACCTCTAACACATCCCGCTTTGATAACGTCTCAACAACGTATCACAGACCGACACTGGCTACGATATACTACCGCTTGTTAAAGTTTAAGTACAACTATTTTTATTCCATAAATACGCAACTTACGTAAAATATGGCATTTAAGAATTACAGGAAAAATTGCGAAGCAAAAGTAAGCAACGCTTATTACAGTTATTTAAAAGGCAAACATTTATTTTTCCTCAATAAATGATTTAATTGATCAATTCCCAGTATTACACTGTACAGTACCCGAATTTGTAACCCAGCTTATAATAATACAAATCATTTTTCGTCACAACTGTATTTCAAAATAATGATATCATTTTATATTTCCAGTTAATGTACCGTGAAAATTGTAAAAGGATTATGTATTTGCATGATTAAATTTTAATTAATGTCCACCAAAAATGTCCACTACTCCTGCACACCTTTTTCATTAAATTCGATACTCGTTTGACTGTTAAATCGGCTCTAATAAAATTGGTAGTGACAGATTTGTCTGTAATAAAATTTGTTATTCAAACTAAAAGCTGACAGTTTCTAAGCGCTTCAGGAGCAGTTGATATTTCTGTGTTATGTAAAATTGTGATATACTCGTAATATTGTATTGAATTAATCCAAGAAAATGTTTCAATCATGCTAATATAAATGCGAATGTTTATATGGATGGGTGGATTTTTGTGGTATATGTTTATTATATATATCCAGAATGGCTAAACGGATCTTTATGAAATTTGACATAGATGTAGAACATAGTCTGAAAGAACACATAGGCTACTAATTAAGTTTTTTGTTGATCCCGCATGGACGGAATCGCGTGCGATAGCTTTTTATGATTTAATTCTGTTTTATTCATAATTAAAACTTTTTCGTATACACAATGAACGACGAATACTGAAAAAGCTATGAGTGGTACAATATCCAATGTGACTGGCTATTGTAAACTTAACGTACAATAGTAACAATACGGATAATATTTATTCAACGGTCCGTCTTTTGTTTTACATTTGTAAACAACAAAATGTCGCCTTTTGGTTCCCCAAAATAGGTAACATATATCAACAAACTGATTACTGATTTATAAAAATAGCAACTGATGTCTAAGTCGTAAGGATTACCAGTCGCTAGTTGTAATTATACAAGGCCTAATATCATCATCATCAGCTCACTATACGTCTCCATCGAGGAACTCAGAGCCTACCCTTAACTTAGGAGTGACTAGGTCACAGTCAACCACGCTGGCCAAATACGGGTTGGCTGACATCACACATATCTTTGAATTTCTTCTTTCATGTGTGTATCGAAAATCGAAAAACACATTGGTACATGGCGGGATTCGAACCCAAGTCCTGCAGATTGCAAGTCAAGTGGTTAACTCCTGAGCCACTGACACTCCAATATAATGGTTCTCAAATATTATTGAATAACAAATTATTTTTAAGTTTTAATTTATGTCAAAAGTTTACAATTTTTGCTATTTTTTATGCTTTTACTATCTAGCACACTGTTTTAAACTTATTTAAGTCAATTCTAGAAATAGTTTAAATTCAGACTACTGAGGGTTACGATAGAAAATAAACGAAACGGTTAATGAGGGGTGTGATTTGAAAATTTTACTGACTTTTTGAAAAATAAGACTTTCATACATTTATATTTGCTAAGTCACTCTGAGTTTATGGTTTTAAAGAAACGAAACTATTTTTAGAATGTTTAAATCATTCAAGCGCTCAAGAAAAGTGTTACTAAATTCGATTTTTTATTTCTGAATAACAACTGGAAAATTATGGGCTAAATAGAAAATTGTCAATTAAGTTTTTTCTATGACAAAATGGGACTAAAACAGCCTTTGAATAAATAACTTTAAATTTCGAACGACTGATCTAAAAAACATCTCTCATCGTTAAAATGTAGTTCTACTTTTAAATAAAACTAGCTTTTGCCCGCGACTTCGTTCCCGCGGAATTTTAAAAAAAGGAAACGGGATAAATAGTATCCTATGTCCGTATCCTGGTTCTCAACTACATACCCATGAATTTTCAGACAAATCGGTTCAGCCGTTCTTGAGTTATAAATAGTGTAACTAACACGACTTTCTTTTATATATATATAGATAGATTTAAAATAACGTAGTAATACAAAATAACCTATGAAAAATGTGTACTAGTAACTCAAACAAATGTTTCTATTTCAGGTCTTACAGAAAACGGAAATAGGACTAATGAAACCACATTAAATCTTCAATTATTTTCAATAAAAACTATTCGTTACAAAATTCGGAAAGAACTAAATAATAAATAAATTCCTACTTGATATATGGTATTTCTAATCATGTAAGTATTTGAATAACGATTCAAACCTCGAAGAACATGAATTCATAAATTCGTTTAGGGCTTAATGTACTTAAAGAAGAGTCTATCGTGCGCTTGGTGATGTGTAAAAAAGGCTGAGATAAGGGAGGATTGGCGGCGGCTCTTGTAGCGGGCTACTGATTCCTGATGACCACGAACAGTCTGAAAAGACTGCAGCGACGAAAAAAAAGAAATACTTGATATACCAAAGATTTTTCTATTAATTTTTTCTTACCAACATTAATTTTTGCGCTTTTCTAACTCTGCTTAACAAGACCTTTTTTAAAAAATACTTAAAACTAAATTTAAATAAGTATCTATGTAGTTTAGGAAATGATATTTTAAACGGACTAAAATAATAGGAACTATAACAATATTAAGTCCCTAACGTAAACTTAAATGGCTCTTATGATAAATGTCCGATAGCTAATGTTATCGTTCAAAAAACACGGCGAGTACAAAGTATTTGTTAACGAATTATGTCGAAATTGCTTTACATTTTCCCAGAGCTTAGTATCCGATAATGGGTATTAGCTCCCGTGTGTTTGAACATCAAGGGACGTTTACCATATTAAATAATATGTAATTTGTCTCTGTAAACATATCTTATATCCAATAAGATTTTACTCAAACTCATGAGAATATTTGTACACAATAATTTATTGTTTATCTAATAACTAGAAGTCGCATGCGTCTCCGTCCACGCGGAATTAAGAAAAAACGTAAGTAGCCTATGTGTTCTTCCAGACTGTGCTCTACATCTATGTCAAATTTAATCGAGATCCATTCGCCGCTCTGGCATGCATGCATCCATCTATCCATACAACCGTCTATCCATTCGGATTTATAATATTAGTATGATTTGTTATTGAAATGCAAAAAAATTGAACGAACGAATTTAAGAGGCGACCACAGTTCTGTATATTTATAAACATTGTCAAGTCATATAATAAATTACAACTTAATTATTATCATAATCTTTTGTATTTACGAATTTCGTAATAGAAAATGTTTCCGTCTTTTTTACCTCAAACTTCTAAAAAAAAACTAAAACGGTTTTCAAAATAACCGTGTTACATATTGTTACCATCATTTCCTCAGTGATTGAGAACGATGATAATATTTTTATACACGTATTTCGATATTGAAGACTGACATATTTGCAGGTATAGACCAACAAAGTTATACGACCTGATGGGAAGAAGTCAAACTAAATTATGATAGCACACTAGAGCCCTCCTGTAAATGTCAAAAAAGTTTCACAAGGGCTTGTCGCACTAAATTTGTCTTGTCATGGCTTTTTTTTTTGTTAATTTACAGTTTCTTATAGAAGCGCCTCTCTTACCTGCCCAGATAAGCTTGTCCCTATATTGGGATCTATATTGGGATATAAAATAAATATGAAATTTTAAATTCACGCAATTAGGTATTTCAATATTACGCTGCGCACCGGTTCCAGCCAAAACGACTAATTAACATAACACTGCGGGTTGCTTGAAGATAAGAGGGGCGCATTATGGGGCATTGTCTCTGAAATCGAGCAATTTCAATGTCATTGGTTTACGTCTGCCGTTAATATTGAATTAGTCATTGCCACATTAAACTGACATTTAAAAAACCTTGGGACTAAATAGCCTTATTTCATACTACGCAGCATATGCGCATTCAACGCATTATATCCCATACCGAACGTGTGACATTTTAAAGAATTTCAATTTGTATCGGTAAAATATCATCGAAGTGTCATTGAATATTCAATCAAAAACCGTTTTAAATTTCATGCCATACTGAAAAATTAAGTAGCTCTTTGACGATTTTCGATTGATAATTTGCTCGTCAATTTATTGCGCCAGATTTTTGAGTTGATGTTAATTTACTTATGAATATTACAGATGGGTTATTTGATATTTCGCCATTAATAACGTTTTAAATTCATCGGAAAATAATTTTGCAATGACCTACCGTCGATGGGTGTAGTCTGCTGACTGGAATTGATTCTAGGCCTCTCCTCTCCGGCGGCAATATGCTTCGCAGTACGGCGAACTATAGGACGCAGTTCCTTATCAACGTCACTTGTATCTTCTTCTTCATAGTTGTAGTCGATATCTGTAACACGTTTACATATTGTACAGCAGACAGTAATAAATTAATTTATGGTCTTATCTAAAATCCCATATTATTGTATGTTTAAGTTTTTTTTCTGATCTTAAGTGCTCTTTGAATGGTAATGTTTCCGCAGCTATGATTTTATATATTCGGGTATGTATGTAAGTTCAATTGTGATCGTCTGTAGCCTATACGATTGAACCGATTTGTCCAAGGGTGACGTGTCATACGATTGGTTTTCATTGTTTTTGTCTAAGAGAACGACTACATCGCATTGAAATATATCGTGCATTCGCAAAGCATTTCAAGTTTCAATAATGCAATTTAAATTATTTGAAAACTACTGCAGTATTATTGAAGACTAAATTATGACTTTATAGAGTAAAAATGTAAGGTCCTAATCATCGAAAAACATAAAAAACTTATATAAGTGTTTCAAAAACATTTTAGCTTAAACTTACGTCAACCCTTTTATAGCGTGACTCTAGCGCCCGGCGGGGATTTTTGACGAATTATGGTTATTGAAACATTATTAGGCCCAAGCTTTCGAAAAGCAATCTTTACTAAAAAAAATAACACAATACTTATATCGAAAGCATTGTGATGATACACATAGCTACGTTGACCTCAATAATATCAATCAGCGGCGGTCAAAGGGTTAAAACATGTATTTAAGTAAACCGTGTCTAACAGCATTTCTTGGAGTAATACAGTTACGTAATGTTTCGATTGCATATTTGTTTAAACTTACGTTAATTCTTTTAGCGCACGCTGATAATAGAAATGACTAGAAATCATGATTATTGAAATATTATTATGCGTAAGCTTCAGTATGTGATCTTAACAAATAAATAAGAAAGTACTAATAAGTAATTAAAATACGTCTTAAACTAAACAATGTCTAACCGCATTTTTAGAGTAATGCTGTTAATGCTTTTATTTAAAAAGCAATTTAACATTGCGATTTTTTTACAACTCCAAAGAAATAAGTCAATTTCAAGATAAAACCTGAATTAAAAATCAAAAATAATTTTGTTAAATAACGATCTATAAAAATGTATAGAATATGAGAGTTAAATAACCTGTCGCTTCCAGGAACTTTAACAACTTCGATTAATGGATTTTATCAAGAATATTGGATCATACATCATGTATGATCCAGAAAAATGTTGGTCCAGGCTACTCGTTGAATACTTTTAGTATCGCGTTTTAAATTGATTGCGGTAGCATAGAAAATTAAATAAACAAACTTCAAAGGAAAATAAAATATTTTACCGTCCCCCGCTAGCTTGGCAGAGAGATTAAAAATATCTACATTAGAAAAATCATATTGTTGTAAATCTGAAAAAAGGTGTAGTTGCTACAGACGGTAGAATTGGTATACAGATTCGTTTCTGTCGTTTACTCGTGACTGGACGCACAGAGAAATTAATTTAGATATTATACATTTAGTAAGATGATAGTTATAATATTGTTGTATATTAATTTCGGTTTATTAAGGGATATTAGTAAGGGAATCCTGGACAAAGGCCAATGAAAAAAAAATACATCGTCCTGTTCCCCCTGTTATCCCACTGACGTAGTGTCAAGGCACCAGGTTTCGTGCTCCATAGCGATCTATTTTCCATCATTTCAATCGTCAATCCTTTCTTAATCATATCACCGTCCACAAAATCCGTCCATATCTTTATAGGCCGAAAATGAAAATCTAATATCATCAAGTGATATAACGACTTAGCACTCTGTCCGTTCTAGTGATAAATTCGTATTAAAGTTGGGAAATAGGAAAGTTATACCAGCGACTATGAGACTGCTATGAGGAGAGTTCGCAAAGCTTTTCCGGTTAGTTACTAATAATCCCTTAACAATGTTGGTCGCGTTAACAGGTTTACAAAAAAAAATCAATTGTTTTAATAATATGTATTTACTACATTTATACATTCAATTGTTTAAACGGTTATTTAGACAAAGTAAACTAAATATAATCTTATAAAGACTATTGTGTTTCAGCTGTAGTGATACTTCTATCAATACTCGTACATATTATATTTTCTCAGTTTTGTCATTGAGATTGAAAGGAATGAAATTGTGAATGTATTACAACTTGAAGTATAAATATTTTCAATTTATTTACTTTATTTTATTGCTATCGTTACAAACAATTATATTACAACTAGCTGTCGCCCGCGACTCCGTCCGCGCGCAATAAAAAAAAATGAAAAATAGATGTTGGCCGATTCTCAGACCT
>JAOPJD010000025.1:3154197-3174861 GCA_026167825.1 Papilio polyxenes | reverse complement strand
TTTTTAAATAAATTATAACAGACCAGTCTCACATACATAAAAACTTTTTTTCGCAATACTTTCTGAGTGACCTGGTACATACGAACTGGCGCCAGTGAGCCTATACATTCCACACCAGGCCAGCACTACTGTTCTACTGTACTGGCATAATGTAATCCAGACATAAGTTATCAAAAACTGTCCAGTGGTTTAGGAACGATACTTCATTTTTTTCTGTACATAAATAAAGGTACCAACGTAATTTTTAGTTTTGTATAATTTCAATTTAAACAGACATGAATTTAAGTAAGCACCTCAGATGTAACATTACACAATAATATTTAACAGACCAAACCATTTTAAATATTCAAACTTGTCATGAGAGAACCTCGACTTAATGAATATTTAAACGAAGTCGGCGAATCTTCACAGTCGTAATATTACGACAATATTACTATTCCTTTCATTATCTTTTGGAAGTCGGCGAATCTTCACAGTCGTAACATTACGACAATATTACTATTCCTTTAATTATCTTCAATCAGAAATAGCAATAGCAATAGTGCTCGTACACAAGTATCAAGTAATCGACTAATATGCTGATAGCTATGAATAATATAATGAATGCACAATAATGCTAGCACCTATTTTTAATGTTTTTGTAATTATTTTTTGAACTTTTTAAATGTAACCTTGTAAATTTTAAAATATACAAGACAAAGCACGTGAACGCTGAAGGACTAACATTTGATTATAATATCGCTAGAATAGAATAGCAGCATAGAAGAAAGAAGAGAACTTTCTTTCTTTAGAGAGTTTTCATGACATTATTTTGTTACTTTTTAGTGCATTTTGTTTGAGATTGTTTTTTTTTTGAAGTCGGCTTTCGTTTTTCTTAAAAAAAAAATATTTCTCGATTTTTAGTAAATTTGAAGTTCTGTTACAAATTTAGAACAATAAAGAAAAGGACTTTCCTATTTAATATGTTTAATATGTGTGTACTTCAATTCAAAAACTAATTTAGAATGCAGCAGATAACCTCTCATCCTTTAAATAAAGAAATAATTATCAGAATCGGTATACTAATTGAAAAGTAACGAACTAAAACATCGTAGCGTGTCTTTAATTCTGTGCATCCGCGCGCCGCAGTAGCATTTTTCGAATGCGCGTAGTTTTTAATCATTTGATATCTTCTAGAAAGGTAGTGCTTGCAGATGGGTCCCATTTTTTGATTGTTTTTTTAAAATAACTAGAAGACTAGTAGATTTTGAGTTTAGCTTCAAAAGTTGCGAAAATTCACTTCTTCTTCAAATGATTAAAAATTACGCGCATTCGAAAAATGCTACTACGGCGTGCGGCTGCAGAAAATTAAAGGCACGCTACGATATATTAGTTCGTTAATTTTCAATTAGTATACCGATTTTGATAATTATTTCTTTTTTTAAAGGATAACTGCATTCTAAATTAGTTTTTGAATTGAAATACACACATATTAAATAGGAAAGTCTTTTTCTTTATTTATTTGTTGTTTATATCATTAAAAATATTAAATATAAATGTTAATAATTTAAATGTTACAGAGTGTTTTCAAGCTATCGCAAGAAAGTTAAAATTCGTTTTTCGTCTATTTTGTTGATATCAAGGCCAGAGCATCTCTGGTATCTTGATTAATAAAATGTAATAGGAATACGCTACTAGCCGCTGCTGTGCTTTTATGAAGGAAGGAGAAAATCGAATTTATTGCTGTTGGTACGATGGCGCGGCGAGTAGAGCAACACAGGCGACAAACATGTTATTATGCATCCGTGTTCCTCGCATATTCAATTACTACTACACTTGGGCTTCGTTTTGGATGAACGCACTTCACAAGAGACCTCGGTATGATGGAGGTGTCGATGTTTTCATTTCATTCCTTTGAGATGCACAGATAGAATACATAACTTCTCTTTCATTTGATCACATGCAGTAAAGACCAAGCGTTCATAAATTATTTATTTATTACGTTAGCCATTAAAGTTCCTACGAAGTATACTGTCTTATGTTTCTATCTTACTTTCTACTGATTTATATTTAAAAGTTTCGATGGATGGATGGATGGATGTTAGAAGGTATTGCCAAAACGGCTCAACGGATCTTGATGAAATTAGACACAGATGTGATTATAGCCTGTAAGGACACATAGGGTGCTTATTAAGTTTTTTTTTATTTCCGCATGGACGGAGTCGCGGACAACTGCTTCTATAATTTCTCGCGGATAAAGTCGTGGGAAATATCTAGATAGCTAGTTTAAATGATAAATGTAAACCGTACCAAATTCATATAATAAATTGTAAGAATGTTAAGTTATTTCATGCAAATGCAATATTTATTTACTGAGCTTTAGCGATAGCGAAAATGTCGATAAATCAAAGTACTTATTTATTACATTGTTAGTTGTTCACTGAACTGGAAAATACATTTGATTTAATATCAATAAGAGTGCACTTGCTGCTGCTGGAAATGTTACATTTACTTTTAAGTTTGTTCTTCAATTATAGATGCGATTTAAATTTAACACAAACTTATTAAACATTTCTTTCTTGCTCCATAGTAAAATATTAACATTTATCTCAGTTATATAATTTATCCGTTTGAAGTATTAATAATAACAAGGTAGTCTGGGTTTAGAGCGTGAAGCCCCTTAAGAATCCTTTCAAGTGGAAAGCAATAGCAATAGATTATAATAGCAAATACCTCAATGTTGCTCGTATATTCCGACAGAATAAAAAAGTCCCGAACACTTTCTTTTGTCATTCTACGTATGGATTTCCATTGTCGAAACATTGTTAAAAAACATAACGCCAACCCTCTCAAGTCCTTTGAAAATATTGAGACAACAACATGTTTTAATACGAGTATTACGGCAGTGGAAATTTACGGTTATTATTTACATTGTTATGTCCACACATAGAACTAGATTTTACTTAATTAAGTTATCTATATACATTCTATTATTGGTATAAACGGAGACACGGAACGCAATGGAATTCAATCTGACACACACCGTTTATGGCTACTGCATACTTGCACGCTTAGCAACAGAAAACTATTCAATTATTTTTATAATACCAACCGAATTACATCTTAACGTTATCTATAACATAATCGTTAGCAGAACACACCTTCGCAATAATTTGAGTTGACTTGATTCTTTCAAATATTCACGTGTCCACTTACATTGAACCTGTTACTATCCAATGATTACTAAGTCACGTGTTATAAATAAAGCTATTGTATAAATTAAAATTACAAACACTCGTTTGACTATCAAACGACTATCGAACCTATATTTTTTTATTTGTAAAATCTTATTTCCAAACATGTAAAAACAACAACTATTGAAAATGTAGCTTAAGTTTCTAAAGCATGTATTTATACTTATTCTTTCTGTCGCCCGCGACTCCGACAGCGCAGCATTTTCAAAAACTTTATAAGTAGTCTATGTGTTCTTCCAGACTATGTTCTATATCTATACCAAAATTTCATCGAGACTCGTTGAGCCGTTCTGGAGATAACTTCTAGCAAACATCCAACCATCCATCTAAACATTCGCATTTATAAAGTACTATACCAACCGTAAAAAAGTCTGTTTTTTTTTTCTCAAAAACAATGTGAAAGATGTGACAATAATAATATAACTTTATACAATTGTATCAACAATGAAAATTATTTATTTACAAAACTTTAAATCTACTACAGTTACATATAAATGTATCTACTATTCTTAAAGATGTTCTATTCATTTGTCGTTCTCTGGTTGAAGTTCTGCTGGCAATATTTTACTAAAGATTTAAGTCACATTGCTTTTACATTTTCAATTTCGTTAAAGTAATGGAAAAACAACTTTCAATCTGTCGATGCGGTACATTTCAAACTAACAATAATGTCGACTATTGAGTTTACAATTTAACATCCACTCGATTGCATTGGTTTACGAAATAAAGACGTTGAATCAGTTTACGAAATATTTACTCTGAATCTATTTCGTTTTCATTATTCTTGTTTTATCATGTTATGTATTGTTTTATTAGTTGCACAGAATTTTTTATAGGAGTTGGGGGCAATCGAGCTACGTTACGCCTAAAGGTATTTGATCCGACGCCCATGGACATCCGCAACGCCAGAGGAATCGTAGATGCGTTGCCGCCTTGAAGGAAAATATACGCTCTTTTCTTGAAGCCCCTAAATCGTAACTGTTTGGATATACCGCCGAGGACAGAGTATTCCACAACGCGGCTGTGCGAGGTAGAAAGTTTCGTAAAAACCTCGTCGTTGTGGAATGCCACCCTATATATAGGTATACTATTAACTTGTGCGTAAAAAATGCAGCTTTCTACAGGTATTTTGGATAATTTAGAATTTTTTTTATGTCATAAAGTGGCATACTTTTGAATGAATGTTTAAATTAAACGTTTGCTAATTGAGCGTTTTATTTCCAATTTATTCGTTCAAAACACATTTAACTGATTTATCTCACGATTCAAATATTACATGGATCATTGTAATATAAATAATTGCACGATGTTTGTAGAAAAACTGCAGAATTTGTTAGATAGCTTCATCTTAGCCAATAGGATTTTTCAAGTGCTTCGACAGTTCAAACTCACAAATTCCCTGTTAAATAAACAAAGCCTATATAGGAATTAGAAAACTGTATAAAAACCGCTTTAATATTTTGATGAAAGCAATAAGTGTGACCCTATTACAACTTTACGAAGAAATCACATAGTCGACTAAAATATTGTAGTCCTATGGTATTGAATTATTTTCGCTGGCATCGGAACTGTTGACCGTTTCCTTGTCCTAGTTTCCGGAGACTATAATATCTATCTTTGATATTGATAAATTGAATAAACGTAATATTGCCCCCGGATTTGCACACATTTTATTTAACTCCTTACTAAATTCAATATTATTTAGCTGGGCTGGCTGGGTTGTAAAATTTCCCCGGAAATCCTGATTTATCCTGGTATTGTTGATTTTATATTCAAAAGATACAGGTATCTTTTGAAGATTTCACCAACAATACCAAAAAAAAAGGTTGTGAAACATGTCACCAAACCTCTCGTCTATCATGAGTAAGTGACATCATATTTTTTTAATATTTCCGGTTAACATTGGTTTCAATTTGCTCAATTCATCATTCACAACTGTACAAAGCCGAGTGAAACAATAAGAAAGTTTTATAAATATCTCGGAATCTTTTACATCGCAGTTTACGTTAAGTTGCTTGCTTGGGATTAAGTACAATCTGAAACTAAGCACGGATAAGCAAATTATGCTTCGATTTTCTCAAAGGAAAATGTTATCTTTTAGAGCACAATTATATGAAACCAACTCAGTATAATTAATTACAACACTCATAGTCGAAGTCTGAACTCATAGCATTCTGCGATAATATAATGTTAAGTGTTAGGGTTCGAAGGATTTGAAGAGAAAAACATGCTGACTCTTTTGAAGACTTTATTTACTAGCACTAGGTCCTAACACTAAGCACTAACGATGTCCTAGGTCGTAGCCAAATCTTAGGTTTCACTTGTATCACTATTTATCGCTTCGAAGGTAGCACAAACTGAATTCACTCGCTCACCTCCCTCCGGCTATTTATATAGGCCGAGACAAGTCCCAGACCATTCTAGAAAGTTCCTTTCTGGAACGTACCCGATTCGCGCGGACTTGATAGACCGGAACGGATGATTCCGGAAAAATAACGCATGTACCCGGTTTTCGAGATACTTCTATGTAGTTCCACAGTAGTACCTCTAACGCCATCTAGCGTTGTGTAGGGGTTTCATGTTGACTTTGTGTGTCCGTAACAATAGCTTCCCAACAATGAAAGAATTTTTCAAAACGGCTCTGGCAAAATTTCTTAACTTTAGAAAGTTACTCAATGCAAGCAAACCAACAATCAAATCTTTCCTCTTTATAATATTAGGATAGATTAAACATCTTTATAATTTTTATCGCAGGCCTTCTCCACCAAACAGTTTGACAAAGAAAAATACGTGAATATAATGAATATAAATCGCAAATTCACTAAGGCTAAGGTTCACAATAAACAGATGGAATGATATGTTTATCTCCGTAACAAGATCATATCCAGGACACGAGGCACTGAAAGCTAGACAGACAAACAATAGTCTTTACTGCAACAATGCATTTGGAAAATATTTTAAGCATTCTATTTAACAAAATTATTTTTAGATATTGCGCAGTTCGTTCGCTAACGCGTGGTATAAATTAAACGTCAACAGCTTACGAATTCTTTTTGTATTTACAGGTATAAAACACAATAATGTAAAGAAATTCGGTTAAAAAAATGTTACTATATTACTAGAAAAAAACATTCATTTTATTTCCACTATAACTTGAGTGGATGAACAAAAACTGTTTTAATTCTTCTTCTTTTCAGCCACGTAACGCCCACTTCTGGCCATAGACCTCCCAAAGATAGCCACGATGGTCAGTCCTGTACAACCCGAATCCACAATACTCCCGCAAACTTGACCAGATCATCCAGCCGTTTATATCACCAGTTTATATTGCGGGAGGTCTGCCCACACTGCGTCGACCAGTCCGTGGCCGCCATTCCAGTACTTTGCGGCCCCATCGCCTTTCCGTTCTTCTGGCAATATGGCCGGCCCATTGCCACTTAAGGTTTACAATTCTTCGGGCAATGTCGGTTACCTTGGTTCTGCTACGGATCACATCATTTCTGATTCGATGTCGCAGGAAGACTCCAAGCATTGCCCCTTCCATTGCCCTTTCTGTGACTTTGAGTCGCCTAATATTGCCCGCGATGAGGAACCATGTCTCAGTTCCTTAGGACAACACTGGCAGCACACACTGGTCAAAGACTTACTTTTATCTTGATTTTGTTTTTAATTATTGATTGAACATCATACAAATAGGTTGGTAGTGTGAACTATTAGTAGGTACCGTCCCACCTAACAAGCAGATAGTTGATCGAAAATTTATTTACATTGAAATACAAATTTCTGCGCTTCATTTTAATTGAATTTTCAAGCCTTCGGTTACAAATTAAAAGTGGACTTAATTAACTATATTGTTGATTAAATCTTATATAAACATTTACATTTTATTTAAACTAGTTAAGAAAATTAAACTCAAAAACAATTCCAAATTTACAGTCGTAAGCCTAACTTATTTAAATGCTGATTTCGATAATTTAACGCCTTAAAATTACTAAATAATAGTTAATTATAATTTAAAAATAAAAGCCTATTGAATATGTTCTTTTATGGAACGGACTCAGATATAAGTCGAAAAACCCTCATTATATTTAGATTACTTACGAGTAATATACACATAATTACAAGCAAAAATCATTGCTTTCGATATTTGCAGTATAATTGCTAGTATCTAAAGTAAATGAAAAATTTAAAATCTTTACAATAATTTTACACGGAACAGCCGAAGGGAAATAATGCTAATTAAATTTTTCTTTGTGAATTATGTGAGAATTATTACAATATCGTATCGTACCTTGAACACTTTATCCAAGACACTTGCACAAATACGACTGAAGAGTTATTATTAAACCGTGAAAACAAACGTGCAATCGTGTTAAATGCACTTGTTAATGAAGTTTTCTTTCTTCGTGATTATTAACACCAATTAATACCTAGATCTTGAAGGAAAACATCGTGATGCAACCTGCACATATCTGAGAAGAAATTCACAGATATGTGTGAAGTCAACCAACCCGCACTGGGCCAGCGTGGTTGACTATGGCCTAGTCACCCCTAAATTAGGGTAGGCTCCGAGCCCCTCAGTGGGGACGTATAGTTAGCTGATTATGATGAATACCTAGATATTATGAATGCCGATGTAAGTACGAGTACATGTGTTTTGATATTAATAAGCCTACAAATTCACTACACTAACACACTTGTACTACATTACCATGTACATATGTATAGGATATATGTATGTATAGCCATTCCTTACATTCTCTTTGACAAAACAAGTATTACAATATGTATTATATAAACTATTGTATTGTGTTGTAATGTATCTTATATATTATGTATACAAGTATCGCAACAATCAAAAGCCAAAGTTATAATTAACTAGACCGCGATTTCGTGCGCGAGGAATGGTGGCTTTTGGTAGCACTGAAACTTTGTATGTGATATTTATTTCACATAAAATCACAGTAAATGTACAGTATTTTTAAAGTTGTAGTAAACCATAATTTTATTTTCATTACAGAAAAAAATTAGTTTCAAACATCTAGCCCTAAAATTAACGATTTACTTCCATACAACTTTTAACCCCTAACATCCCTTTTTTGCATTAAAAAGTAGCATACTTTTTACACTTGATTATAAATTACATTTAAATCGGTTTGTCAGTTAGTTAGGTCACTAGTTTCAGCGTGTAAGCGCGACAGACAGACAGACAGGGTTACTTTCACATTTATAACACAATTTAAGTAAAGAGTTAACAATATATCAAGTGGTTGTTTTATATTTTATTTTTATATAACAAAACTGAAATAAACGAATATATTCTGAAGTGTATTAGTTAAAGTTTGTTAAATGATGTAACCACATTTAAACAGAGCGAGCGTAATAAAATAACTAGGTTAATGAAATTCTTGACAATTCTTGACAACAAGTTTATAAATATTTAGACTTATCATTGCCGTGAGATACTAGAGACTAGATAAACATAATAACCTAAATGTATTGTCGTAAAGCAATGTTGTACAGTTTAATCTGTACCCATCTTAGGCATCCTCAAAACACCCTGCCAAAGTTTTGTCACAATCTTAATAAGAAACGTTTAATAATCGGCAACGTTTAATATTAAATAAAACAAAACGTCCTGCAGTCGTTGATTTTCCGTGAAGTTGTCACTCCATTTACTGAGAACTTCTCCTACAAGCAAAAGTTTCTTACTTTAACTGTTTCTTTACTAGTTTCTTAAAAGGAGTTTTATTTTCTTCAGTTCTACATCAGACTAGTAACAAGTTTTTCTATTTACACGTAAATATTAAATTGACGTAATTTTATTTCAACAAAAATAATTACAAAATAAATATTACTTTATCATCCGCTATTTTAATGCTATTATCGTTAGATAGCACATTTAAGAGACGTTTTACTTACGAATCACATTTTTCCACCACTGGGCCGTTTCTAAGACTCTCGACAATTCGTATTATAAAAACAATGATTTGAAACAAGGTTTATTTTGACACATAGTTTACTTGTTATTCCAATAGATCTGTTTTCCAAAAATATCACGAAAACAAAATCCCCGTTTAAAACATATTATTATCCCTGTTGAGTCACAGATAATGACAGGGATGACGTTATGTTTTATACAAAGATTTTTGTATCAAACACTCAGGTACTGCGCTCAACCTTGTTAATACGCCTTTCACATCAAAGTACGAAAGTTACCAGAGTTCAAAATTTGCAATCGCGAATACAGTGTCACTTGTATAACCTGTTTCATATCTTCTTTTTAGTTAAACTGTATAGTTTTAACTGAATAGTCGAACTGTGCCATCATAACTTATGTGTGTAGAAAACTGAGTGACTATCACGAATATTCTTGAGAATGTTTTTGAACGTCATCGTCAAAAAAAAATTATAAGAATTTCTGCAGTACCGTGCGTAAAAAAATACCAACAAATATCATACAAATTTTATCCACCTCGAATACGTTTTTACAACTTACGTGACAGTACATTGTAACTGATGATTAAAATGTCGTCTACACACGTAGGTTTTAACTCTACAGTTCCAATGTTCAGTTAAAAATATGCAGTTAAAACTGAAGGTGTGTAGCGGGTTTAAAAATGGACATTGTCGTCACTCTCATTTTCTTTGAAAAAAACAAACACAACAATAATAATAAAAGTGTCAAGGGAAGAATTTGATTTTAAAATGTTAAGCTTACCGCTTGAAATACCACAAATATAGTTTATGATTATCGGCGATGATCATATCGTTGTTCCCGCCGCCCCCATTGTCACACTATCGAAAAACCGCTCGTTAATTAATCTGCATCCACTAAATTAAAAAGTATGTTTCCGCCATAATAAAGCAACAATTGAAACACATTTTATTGTACAATATTAAATCATCAAATTAGTTTGTAGAAATATAATTTATACTGCTGGGAACATTTTCACGACCTACTTATAAAGTAGGTCAACAAAATAATACTCAACTATCACTTTCGTTTCCCTCAAGTAACTCTTCGAATTTAAAATCTTTTGAATAAAACATAGAAAAAATATTCATATAAATACTGAGAAGTTAATACAAAACAATTTTTTAAGTTACATAATTTTTCGTTACGATTTTTTAATAAATAAACGTTAAACGTTTAATTTTCATTAAACCAAATGCGATATATTATTTAATTGCCTATATTTAAGTACAATATTCTCCTCTAGTATATTGCTAAAAACGTAACACGCTTCTATAAAGCTGTAATTCGAAGACACATGCTGTGTCGTAAATTATGTGTACCTATCACCGGCAAATCGTGGACGCTAATTACTAGTACTTTGCTTAGGCGATTTGTAAAAGTTCTGAAAATTGCATATCGATCGAATTCATTCACAACATGTTCTATTATAATTAGTGATCTCATACAGAATTTACAACCAATAAAATATGACCTTTAAAAGTATCTCAATTGAATCAAATTTATGAATGATAGATGTCGACTTCATTTATTACTAGCCTATGTATTCTTCCAAACTGTGTTCTACATCTATGCCAAATTTCAAAGACCCACGCAGACGTCTATTCATCCATACAACCAAACACTCACATTTATAAAATTAATAACGTATTTCGCACGATACACAATTTGCTGAGACTACATACGACCTACGATTAGCTGAGCGATACATAGTGTGAAATTTATGCTACCAAATTAATCATATTGCGTGTAACATGTTTGCTTGTAATATAAGGACACTCGGTGTGCACTAATTGCGCAGATAGTTTTGACCTTCGCAAATTTAAATATTTAACCGCTCGGTTCTTATTACTGAATATGTATATTTTCATTCAATTTTGTAAATATGGATATCAAACAATGTGATTATATGTCGGTTGTCATGAAAACATGTACTAAAATCTTAGTACATATATATCTTATGTTTTAATTTAAATAAATATTTATCGAGTGAAGAACGCTATATCACAAATATCGTCAACTCAAAAAATCTCTAGAAAATCATCGCGCTACAATCAATCTGCTTTCAGTCATTTAATAGTTATTTAACAGTCGCTTAGTACAAATTTATAAGACTTAGGAGCGCCCTTAATCGCTCTGAGGGAGGTTTATGAAATTAATTAACGACGTAGTAGTTCCAAATTCAAATATTAATTTCCAATTACGACGCTATTTCTGAATTGTATAACAAGCTACGGTAACAGTTTTAAATTATTCAAATTTAATGCACGGAAGATACGCGCTCATATTTACATATACTGTTCAACAAAATAAGGTTATTTATGTTGAAGAAAAATATGTTAATGATAAATCGACAATTATTATTTCACAATGTTAATCGGTTTACGTAAATGTCACGATAAGGGATTAAAATTAAGAAAGATTACCTACAGATAATTCTAAAACTTGCACCAGTGATAGAGAAACTGTGAAGCAAAAGGTTAGCGGGGCATGGCATATACGGAAAGTATTAAGATTGAATGTGGATGGCAACAAAAGTAGAGGAAGACCGTAGATCCTGAAGATGTTTTATGCTAAAGGTGGTTTGCATAGGAACAGTGTGAATTCAGATATGACGGCTGATAGAAATGTATAAGAAAAGTGGTACATAATGTACAGACCTTCCATAGGGAAAAGGGCAAGAAGATAGTGATTGTGATCGCTATTCTTATAATGGTTTCATTTGAAGCAAATTAATAAATGTTAATTAAATACCTTCGATTGGCAAAATCGGTACTAGATCGATAGTTGGGTAGGTTCTTTGAGATACTCAACAGAGTAGAGATACTCAATTTTGCCTAACATTTTAACATCTTGTTAGATGTAACATTATCTTAAACTGAAATGCTTTTACTTAGCATGAAATCTAAATGCGAGTTGAGAGGCACTGAAACACGTCAAGACTATTCTGCGGCACTGTATAAGGATCGCTTACGAGGAGTGCAAGGAAATATGAAATTACTAAAAGAAAATAATTTACTATATTTACTTTATAAAATCAGTGAATATTTTATAATAATAAAATCTCTTACATAGGCACATGTTGTGTTGCCATGACAACGTCAAAATAATGATTATTTTATTCATGGTATAAGTAAGAACTTTCAATACAACCGAAAGAAAGTTTTGTGTTAATGTTAGATTTTATTGGATTTTGGAGATCTCAAAACATTCTACCATAATTATATCAGTATCTATTCAGTGATTGAGGACAAACTTACAACCTTTGATCTTTCTTGATCCAAAAATAGAAGAAAACATGGCAAACAATCCCATAGAAAAGGAGAAAACAATATTTTTAATCAAAGGGTATTGTTTTATTGATCAACGTTCAGTACAAAATATTTAAACGTTGTTTAACAGACGTCGTTGTTGAAACAAAGTATCGCAAAACGCTGTAATCAACTCACACTATATCTTAATTATATTTTACGAACGAAAAAATTAAAGGGATAATGTTAACAATAGCACAATTAAATAATAACGTTTTCTGAAGTAATTTTTGCGTTTTGTTACAATCTCATGTACCCTCCTTTTACTTGATTGTCGCCCTAAAACAGGGACAGTAAGACTCACTGCAGTCGAATTCAACGGTCGGAATATCAAAGTTGCATTTTACAAATCTTATACAATTTTTGTCGATGACGTTAGGAATACTTTTTCGCAAATTTTCGTGCTAGGCACCGGTGCTCAGGTTTGGCTAAATTCGTAAGTTTCAACTATAATCTACATAATTTTTATTGGTGATCTTCAGATAAAACTGAAGGTGTGTAACGGGCTTGATAGCTTTGAAACGTGTGACATGTTGAACAATTTAAAGGAACTTCTTTCAGTTTACAGATGTTTAGTCCCGGTAGAACACCATGAAAAGCCTTTCACGGGAAACATTGTACTATATTTTTCCGCTTTATTAATCTCAAGTTTACATTTTTTTTACTCTTTATTTTGAATATTACGCGGTAATGTAAATATCATTATTTTTATTATGAAATTAAAATTAAATTAAATGTTATTATTTCTAATTCCATCACTAACACTTACTACTTGGATTATAGGAATTTATAAGTAGAAAAAATAATGTAAATATAAATATTTGTAATCTTTAGTATATTAAAACATCGGTGATTTTGATGTTTATATTTATTTTAATCCAGGAGCTTTACTCGTATCCTAAAGCAAGTTGTTACAGAGAAATTGCTTTTATCCTTTTGAATGAGCAGAGTTGAGGAAAAGATGCTATGAATAGTCTCAAGTAGAAATGCGCTACATAAAATATTTACTGCTTTGTTGCATTTATAACATAAGAAATATTAAGACTTTACGGTTAAATCTCAAAAAAAATAACAAAGACAATGAACTTTCTTAGAGCTAACGCAAGTTAATGATAAAAATTTACTAAGTGTACTTTAAAAAAGTATTCTCTAACACAAGTACAATCTAGTGATGAATTATTTTATTCATCACCAGATCGAACCAGAAAAATATAATTGCAGTAAGTATAAAATGTAACCCAGTTACGTAGATATATTGGGAATTCATAATTCTATTTAGCATGGTTTTGTCTATAGTTTGTTTATGATTTACTTTTATATACCTAATTAGAAAATCTCAACTTTATCCCTCTTATAATGTATACGTGGACTTACGATTCAGGCCGGTTACATGTTCGGATTCACCCGTCTATTAAGAAACATGAAACTTAGTTAAGATAAATTTAGCAGATAAATGTATATCTAGATCTGCAGATCTAGACAGTCTATGACAGTGTGCTGTCATCTCTACTTTCATAGTAAAAAGATGAGAATAGATAGGAATGGATATGTACGTTTTAATTATTTTCGCATGATACAAAAAACATGGCGAAACTTGTGCACAAGCCACTGCTCTATATAAGAGTTGAATAAAGAGATGTACGCATGCGCTAAGCAGGGGTAGGTATAATCGAGCCTTGGACAGAATTTTAGCTTGCAGCAATTTCATGGCCCTTTACGGTGAGTTCTTACAAGGGCGGCGGCCCCCTTATTACTGCCTCCGTTTAAGATAACAAGTTAAACAGTAATTTTAAGATTAGTTTTACTTCTATCTCTTCTTTTTTCATTTATAACAACGTATTTCTTAGTTGAATAGCTTTATTACTGTTCAATTAGATAAAATAATAAAGTAGCAAACAAAGTAAATTGTGAGAACATAATATAATTATTATACTAAATTACTTTAAATATATAACTATAATATATAAATGTACATGCGAAAGTGTAGATATATAGATGGATTTGTTATTACGTATCTCCAGAACCACTAAACGGATCTTGCTGAAATTGGCGTACATATAAAACATAGTCTGAAAAATCATATAAGCGCGACAGCTAGTAATGAATGATTGCTTCTTAATACAATTTCCTTAAGTTGTAATAGTTATTAAAATATTTCACTAGGTTTAGCCTAGCCTAGGATTTAGTTTTAGGTTTACCTATTTCAAAAAGTTAAAATTAAATGCCTTCGAATAGATGTTTTTATATCCGTGAGTTTACACTTTTAATGCTAAATTCAATAACAAGGAAAAAACAGGTAAAGATAACACATTTCACTGCCAAGAAAGTTTACATTAACTAAAAATAGCGCTTTTAGAGTTTTTATCGTTGTATCGTAGTCTTTTAAGCAATGACCGTTTTACGAGTTGCGTCAGAAAGCTTCGAGCTGCACGCAGCGTCCTTCATGCAGTGGACATACTGCAGACAGCATTTTTAAGCAGTGACGATTCTGCTGTATTAAAAATATTTCAAACAGCTATTATCGAGAGCTCTAAGCTATTCCGCGGTCCAAAAAGATTTCGAAGGAATTTCTTATTATTTAAATATGTAATAGATACCTAATAAAATCTTTTTTCCTCTTCTATGTAAAACTTCTTGATCATAAATATCATAATCACTTGAAATCAAACCATTGGTGGATTTTAGAAATTTATCCAGATCTTAATTTAATCCGAATATTCACTTCAAAAAATGTAGCCTAGATTGTAATTATAGTATTAAAAAGAGCTCTGCCTCATCGAGGCGCCATGGCGTCGTCGTCAGTGGAGCAGGCTTGGCTACTTCTTGGCTCCTGGAATGAATGTAGAAGAAGTTGCATTTCTTTGATATCAACATCGAAGAAAAATGGAAACAAAAAAAAAAAGAAACTATGGGTTTGTCCTTTTATGGGATTATATCCAGGGGATTTACGAAAAGATCCGTTAAATAATCAATCATAAGACAACAATTTCATTCATTATGGACTAGTTCACTTGATGAACTAATCTAAAAACTAGGACGGTTTTGAATTTCTATTATAAATTTCGGTATCGAAAGTTCGAAAGTCGAAAGTTTTTCAAGCGAGCGTCCGCAATGGCGTCCAGCGCGAACAATATTATCGTCGCCTATTCAATGCATACAAACAATAAAATCTTTCCTCTTTATAATATAAATAATAGTATAGAGAAGAATAAAAATCGACGAAAGATTGTTTTAATAGCAGACAGTGGTGGGAAATTCAAACAATCCTTGGTTGATAAAGAGGTGACCGATGAGATGACCTCTGCCGTGAGGTCACCGGCCCTGAATGTAGCTCGGAGGCAGTCAATGAACGCGAGTGCCTTGCCAGACGAACTATTGCCATACCTAGTTTTTACATGTTTCACATACTAAGGTATAAAATAACCATATCATAAAATTTAAATATAACTTATGCATAAGAACCTCTGAAGTAATATGACTAAGGATTACTACTTTGTGGCTGAATAAAATTTCCACCAATTATTTGTTCATTATTTCTCATCGCCTTACGAAGCGTTCTCGGTAAAAGTATTGGTAATCAAATTAATAAATCTGCATTCATCTAACATTGCTACCGAGACAGTTTCATTAACAAAAACCTGCATTGCAAATATAAGACAAACACCAGTACGTCGTCGTCAGCTTGTGTCTCCACCGAGGAATGACTAAGCTGTACTGAACCACGCTGGCCCACTGTTTACGATTTTGAAAATCGTTGTAGAATATTTGTAAAGAAGAAGAAAGTATCGTTGTTTAGATTTTAAAATACTAAAATATACCCGTCATATTTTAAATCACTCTGTATTTTGGAAACGGCAAATCAACAAAAGCAAACTTTGTAAGGCTGTAGCTTAACTGTTAGGGTCGTCGGCGCCATCGATAATATTTTACAGAAGTGGTTTGTTGCGAGACTTGTTCTAGATAATTAAGCTTACTCTTGCAGCCAACAATGAAAATGAAATGAAATGAAAATTAATCTGTTTCGTTCTATGAAACTATCTTCGATTATAAAGTACTAAAAGAACATGCCAGAAGAAGAAGTTGGCAATGTTAGATAAAATTATATATATACACTTGGCCACAAATATACACAATGTTCTATTACTAAAAATATAAATTTTATAAGCACAACTGTTAATATAATATTCACTTCGATGTAAACCCACGTCGTTGTTACCCAAATATTGAATTTGAGAATGAAAGTGTTATATTTGTCTTTTATTAGGAGGAAACAAATGTGAAAATTTTTGAGGGAACAACTGGAAAATATGCCGCATGTTGTAAATTTTTACGTTCATATTCTGTATGCTATTTATCATCACGAGTGCGCCACTGGATGGCGCCTTTTACACATTTAATCGGAATACTTTTAAAGAACAAACTGGTATATGCTTTGAACCAACTCGTCGTTTGTTTTCGTTGTAATCATATAACTAACGGGAACATGGACACTAATATTCTAATATAATTACTTGTTTCTACAATTATAGATTTTGATATAATGGAAAGGTGTAACTTTGTTGTATAACAATAGCGAATTTAAATTTGCACGCCGATTATTATTATATAAAAATATTATTTTAAAGTAATGAGATTAAAAGATTACTCGCCTAAAGTTAAATCGGGATTAGTTTAATCTTCTACATTTTGTACGAAGAAATTATAATGTCTCAGAACTAAAGGTGTAAGCGTTTTTTACAATATTTATTAGTTTTTATAAGTACGAACAATCAATATTGACAAGAATGTTTATTCTTATCGGTTTCACAATTATTAAATTTCATTGGATATACTTCACTTATTGGTAAATATCAGTTTACTGGTTAAGCAACTCCCGTCTCGAGAATCAACTAATTTGCCAGCGTTAATTTCCCTGATTGAGTTAGCATATCTTCATATGATTTGAAGGTTAGTGTTCAAAATATCATTATTACATAAAATTAATAATATAAAGATAATTAGTAATAATTTCAAACAAAAAAATGTTAACTATCCGTACAGTCAGATGCATACAAAACTACAGAACAGGAACTTTACAAATACGTATGCCGGCATTCCTCAATAGTAAATGTGTACATATGTAGATTACACAATAAAACTGTGATTGTACACCTTTAACACTCCAGGCAAGTATAGGAATCTAATGACCACTCAATCTGCTTAATTGGTCAAGCCATTTTTGTACACACATTCACAACGCAGAAGACATTCGTACATACTCAGAAATAGTCGAATTCAATTAGTAATTATATTTACACATATCACTGGCCGACAGCGTCATTAATTGTCTATGGATTTACTTTGAAAAATGATGAGAATGAGGGATTATTATTTATATAGATAGTACAATCGTCTGTTTTTAATACGTTTTTTTTATAGGAGAAGGGGTCAAACGAGCAACGGACCGCCTAAAGCTATTTGATCCGACGCCCATGGACATCCGCAACGCCAGAGGAATCGCAGATGCGTTTGTGATCACAGCTTTTATTAAAGCAAAGTTTTTAGAAAGGTTTCTAATAGACTCTCATTTCCATTGAATTCGACTACATTCCTACACACATACGCACCTACGAAGATCATTATCCGCACATCAGTGGGGTAAAAAGTGTTTCCCTGCATTATTTATAAATATTAATAAATCATTATTAGTTTTGTTCTACGTAGAGGGTATTATTTAATTAACTTGTATCCCCTCTACGCTATCCGTTGCTATGTTCTACGGCGCTACGTAGCACATAGCAACTAACTCTCAGTATCTGTTTGAAATTGCTGTCGCTCTATTGATTGTTAATTTTCTTATTGTAAGTTTACCTTTTACTACCAATTTTAATGAAAATAATATAAAGGAAAAAATACTAACATACAACAGGCCAAATACTTTCCTATTTTTCTGGAAAACAATTGATTTTGAACAAAATTCTAAAATAAAATCGAAAATAGTACTTAGAGTGTAATAATATTTTGTGGGTGAGCGCAAAAGCTAAATATCTAGGAAACTATTGATTACTAAACTAAAGAATATCATATAACTGAGTATCAAAATACTAGTAAATAAAAATGTTACATCTATGCCTATATTGATATATACCTACACTTGGTGTTAAGTTCACGTTTGTTTTATTGTACTATTACAAAATATAAACTTTAATCACTTAAGTAATTTAACAATAATTATGGTGATTGACTTTTTAATATTTTTTTTAAATTCTCGTTAATAAAATGCACATCAAAAGTTGACCTCGGCTAAGATGCGACTGTGAAATTGATGCCACTGGGTTAGACGTAGACGCCGCTAAGTGATTTGCCCTCGAACTTGTGTATATACTATCCATATACCACAATGCATGCTAACGTTCATTCTTTTCGTAAAGATTTCTTGAATAATGTACTAGTTTAATTAACATCTGATGTATAACAAACTAAGATATTTTAAAGTTATGCGTTAATCAGACCTTTATGTTGATGTGATACGAGTAAAAATGGTTAATTAAAATGATTAATTAAATTAATCAGTTTAATTAACCATTTTTATCATTATGGAAGTAAAGATTTATTATAGTTTACAAAAAGATCGGTACACAAACAACATATTTTGAAAATTATCAAAAAATCTTGCTTTAGAATTACGGAAAAACATATATATAAATAAATTCTGATTACAAAAACAATTGCTGGAATTAATGCAGCGCGGAAACCATTAAGCCTTTTCCGAGGCATTCACTTATAAGGCACAATGCATTTATTATCTACTTTTAGCCTTGAAATGAGAAACTGTAAAATATAATTCTTATTTTCATTTCTTTCTCTTACTTCTAAATATCAGTACAACTGAAAGTGAATTATACTATTTTCGATTGTACTAGTTATTTTAAGAAATCAAAAAAATATAAGCACGATTGTTTGTAACACTAAAGTAGAGAGATGAAGGATATCTTAAACTTTACTAACTGTCCATCTGTTTAGGCCAAAAATTATACAGAAGTAAAGATTGCCTATTAACTACACACTAGTGGTTACCCATTGGTCTTTACTTAACTTTAATTGTGTTAAATACATTCAACCGTTAGGACAATTTCCGAATAAAAGGGTAAAAGATGAAGTTTTCCTTTTACGTGTAAATATTATGATAACAATAGACAAGCCATTGAAAAACCAGTGACGGAATAAACGATATTATTTGGAATTAAAAAATATAAATCTAAATAACAATAATAAAAACTGAGTTGTAATAAACCAGAATATTTAAAAACAACTGATCATCGGAAATTCTCAATGAAATGCGACAACCGATTGCAGTCCACACGAATGTAAAACGGCCATTTACCGGTTTCACAGAAGTGAATTTCCGGCGGGCGAAACTATTCACGTAACATTTCCGCTCATATGTCAATAAGTGCTTCAAAATATAACTCTATAAACGGGATAAGCAAACGGGACGGGACACGAGAAATGCCCGTTTGTTAATGTGTTCTTATTACCTGGCCCATTTAGGTCTCCGCGTTCAGATCAAGGAACCGGGTCACACAGAAAACACGCCGGTAAACAACGAACCTACTTTTTGTCTGCGGTTAATCGAAACTACATTTTTTTTTGACACCTAAATAATATCTTTTACATCTTAGAGACCATTTGTACTAGAGAGATGCAAAACAAGTGAACATAAACAACAATACTGTCTTTCAATCCCATTTACTTATAGGTTTTTGGTCATTTAAAATAAAAATATACTAATGGAGGTGGGATATGGGTTTGGAGCTTATGTTGCTTATTTTATTTGTTGACAAGACAATGAGAATAATAAACGCCTTCTATATAGAATAAAACTGGTCCGTACATACGTCGTATTGTATATGTACATCTAGACAGATACAACCGGTTACCATCGAGTTGTCCTAAATTTTTATTCCTGTCTCTAGGATGTTTTTGTGACTAAATGGCCCTTTTTTACTGAAAATTAGAAGAAAACTAGTGTTTGGGTTAAAAAATAAGAAAGAAAGAAATAATTTTATGAAAACATGAATATGTACATTAGGGTGATTCAAAAAATTTTTTTAATTTTTTTTTTTAACCGATACCCTCTCAAATGTTTCTATTTGATATAAAA